>PVIJ01005094.1:0-107751 GCA_004024925.1 Scalopus aquaticus
GGTGGGGAAGGATCCCCCATATCGCCTTCCTGGCCTTCTGCCCAGTTTCAACCTTGTCCGGGGAGGGGGGGGGGCGGGGGGGGGGGGGGCGCTGCTGGGTGGGTCAGCCCTGAAAAGTGCTTGACATGAACATGAGCGCCTCACCACACCTGTGCGGAGTGCCCTCAGCTCCATCTTGCCGATGAGGACGCAGAGCCCCAGAGGAGCTGCGCATTTGCTCAAGGCCCCCCAGCCTCTGAGTGTTAGGGCAGGGACTGGGCGTGCTGTCCGGCCTTCACCAGTGGACAGCCCGTGAATGCCTGAGACTGAAATGCCCCAACTACAGAAGGAATGCAGGGGAAACACAGAAAGGAAGGCCTGAGCAATGGGATATGGGAGGGGGGCAAGCAGGAAGGAAGAAATGGGCCCCCCACACCGGCATGGGTGAGAGGGCGCAATCTACCTGAGGGTCATTCCTCAAGGAAGGCGCCTCCTTTTCTCCAGCTGTCCCCAGTCAGTGTGACAGCCTCAGGCTGTGTCCAAGCCCATGAGCGCTCCTAGGAGTGGCTTTGACAGAGAAGAAGCCGGCTGGCCCCGGGCAAGTCAATTCACCTTTCTGAGCCTGTTGCCTCACCTGCGACACAGGCCTCACAGGCAAGGCCAAGCGAAGCTGTGGAGACCCAAAGCTCCTGGCTCCAGGCCCTGGCAGGAGGCCCCTTTCCCTGCCTGACCCTCGCACTTAGCACTATGCATTGGGAAGATGAGGACACACACTGGGGTTTGGGGGTGTGTGGTGACGGCTCAGGGAAGACTGGATCAGTGGGGATATGGTGCCAGAGAGCCATGGGGAGCAAATGTCAGCTTTGGCCCCCTCCAGGCTCCTCCTTAACCTCTGCCTTTCAAGCCCCAGCTTGCAGGTCTCTTCCAACTCCTAGAGGCTCCTGACCTGGAGGGGTTCCTCTCTGTTCTGTGTCTTGGGGTGCTTTGGCTGCAGCTTCCTCCCCTCCCAGCCCCCAGGGTCTGCACACAGTAGCTCCTCCACCGACATAGAGGCCTGAGCTCAGGACCCGTGCACAAATATCCTGGGTGGAGTTGGGCTTCCCCTTTTCTGTTTACTACATCATGAGAATCTCCCCCAGCTGGTGTGACTGCCCCATTTTACATGGTACATGTGGGGCTGTGAGGGGAGGCCCCTGGGACACACTAGGGAAAGTGCAGTGCTTGGGCCACTCTTCCTAAGGGGACACTTGATGGGACCGTTAGGGTCCCCAGCCCTCATGATTGTCCCCCTCCTCAGATCTCCAGCTCCTTTTCTTTTTGGTGTCTATTGTGCCTCCCTAAACAGAGCTTGTCTCTTTGTCTCTCGCTCAGCCCCCGGTGAGAGTCCATTCGTCCTGAAGCACTAAATGGGGAGTGGGTAAGGGTAGGCCAAGCACCTTCCCCGAACTCCCTGTGGCCCTAACTGCCACTGTCCTTCAGTCCCATGACCAGTAAGGACACCCTCTCCCTGCTGGCCAGTACTCCCTTGTGCCCCTGGGAGGCTCTCCAGCCCTTGTTTTCCTCACTCACAGGCTTAGAGAGGGGACCCCGTGTGCCCCGTACGGCCCTGCTGCAGTGCAGGTTTTCTCAGTTCTGCCAGCTTTCTAGGAAAGTGGGGGACTGCAAAAGTTGGGAGTTGGGGCGTACCAACTCGGGGTTCTGTCCTGCCCTATCCAGTATCCTTGGGTACCCACCTACTCCACTGCTCCTTTCCCAGCAAGGCAGTTTTCTGTGCGTCTCCAGGTGTGCACTGCCCATCTGTCTGGGGCCAGTGGACCCCAGCCCAGCCCCGCCCTCCTCCCAGGGGTGCTGCCACCAGCACCCCGCACCTCCTCCTTCCTGGGCTTGTCCTGGGTGGGATGAGTGAGTCTGAACAGAAACTGGGGCTGGCATAGAGAATCGCCTCCCCACCCCCAAATCTGCTGGCCATAAAGATCAGAGGCTTCTCTGGGGCCCCCGGGCGGTCCGTGTCACGGGGCTCCCCTATAACCTCACCAGGCAGGCATCACCCCATGCTCCTCCAGGTCCTGGTGGACACCTGGACCACAGCAGCCCTCCATTTGGCTGTGGGACCTCTAGCAAGTCACACCCACGGACTCTGTCTCCCAAGGCTGCTGTGTTGTCTCAAGAGCAAACCCACAGTCACCATCATGCAATCAGGCTCTGGGGCTCCTGCGCACTCAACACTGGGTGCCGCTTTTCCCCAAGGAGACTGAGCTCAGGGAGACAAGTTACCGAGCTGGCGAGCAGCAGCATCTTTGTGCGGGTCTGTCTATCGTGGTCCCTGTGCCTTTCACCCCAAAGACATGGCCTCTGGAAACTCTGAGGTAGACTAGCAAGGGCTGTACCCAGGGGCCCTTAGGGGCTCTGCTTTTTCTGCCCTGCACCCTCTCTAGGGGAAGTGCGCCCCCTCCCAGCGCAACCAGGAGACTGGAGCCAGGGGAGACCCAACATACCCCAGAGAACCTGCCTAGAATGGGCAAAGGGTTTGCTCTGCAGGCGAAGGAGGTGGTGAGTGGGAGGGGGGTGGAGGAGCTGGAAAGGGTGGGAGCAGCGCAGCGTCTGGGCAGGAGGGGAGCCCCAGCCCTACCACAGCACCGCTCCATCTGTGGTCCCACACTTCCCCCTTGTGGACAATGGGCTCACATTCCCGGCTGCACCAGCCCCCTGCCACCCTCTCCCCTCTCCTCCACCTGCCCACCAGGCGGCCCTTAAGGATTTCTAAACAGATCCTAAGCCACAACCAGTGCTCAGGGCCAGTTGGTGCTCCTGTCGCTAAAACATCCTGGTTTGATAACCCACTTGCAGTCCTTCATATCTGGGCACACTGGTGGTCCCTGTTTCTCCAGAACTACACACTGAGGGGACCCAGCACCCCTGAGTGAGAACTACCACTTCCCTCCATCCTGGCCCTCCCTTGGAACCTGTCCTAATTTTTAATATCCTCTTGCCACTGACCTTTTTCCCCTAAACTCTGTCCCATTCCCCAGAAGACTTTATTTAAAAAAAGATTTATTTATTTTATGCATACAAGAACTGGGGTATAGGCCAGAGGTGCGGGGTGGTGAGAAGGTTCACCAGAGGCAGAATGGGGAACAGAACAGGGGGATCCACTGAAGTACACTGCTGAGGGGAGCAGCGGGTGTGGTAGGAGAGGTCTGCTGCGCCATGTGGGAAGCTCCCTGGCCGGGATCGAACTCATGCTGCAGTGATTCTGGACAGCTTCACAGGCTGAGATTTAACCCGTTGCGCCACCAGAGAGGTCCCAGAAGCCTTAAGGAAGAAAAGTATGGGTGAGACTAATGATGACTGACCCACTCTGCACTCAGTACTGGTGCTTTACTCAAATTAGCCAGCTATAGCCTACGAGGCAATTACTATTTCTACCCCCAAGTGACACTCAATACTCAGGCTTAGGGCCTCCCGGGTGGCATAGCGGTTAAGCGCTACGCTGTGGAGCTGTCGGCAGCGGCGACGCGAGTTTGACGCCTGGCCAGGGAGAATCCCAAATGGTGCGGCAGACCTCTCCTGCCTCGCCTGCTGCTCCCCTCAGCAGTGTATTTCTGATCTGCCTGTTCTGCTACCCGCTCTGTCTCTGGTGAAACCTCTCGCCGCCCCACACCTCTGACCTGTACCCCAGCTTGCATGTATAAATAAAAAATAAATCTTTAAAAAAAAACAACTCAAGCTTAGAAGCAGGGACCTGGACCTAGTAGAAGAGCTGACTCTCATCTCTGTGAAATCCCTCCAGGCTCACTGACCACTAGCTTCCTGGATTTGTGGGATGTAAACATTTAACTCAAGCATTTACCAGGGCCTCACACGCATCTGAGGCTGTGCCAGACACTGTGAAAATTACCCCCTATGTCACCGAACCTCTTACTTCATTGAGCAGGCCCCACTGGATCTTACCTGAACTGTGGCTTTGAACAAGACTTGGACAGGATAACCAGGATAAGGCCAGGGCAGGCTGTGCGGCTTGGGAGGACCACACTCTGCCCTGCCCAGGCCATGACTTGTCTGTTTACCCAGGACTCACGTCTCTGTCTTGTGTCCAAGGCATTTGCAAGGGAACTTGATGAAGGTTCTCTGCTGAGTGCACCTAGTGACTAGGCCGTGACTGTGCCACAGTGGAGAGCCAGTAGATCCAAGCCTCTGTGTGGACATGGGACAGAGTGTAGGGAAAGATCAGTGGCAAATGGTTGCTTAAAATGAGGACAGGATCGAAGGGAAGTGATCATGGGCCAGGATGGAGGGAAGTGACAGTCCTCAAGGGTGCTAGGTCTCTCCAATACTGAAGTTCAAGAGACACAGGGGAAGGGCTGTTCTCTCACAGAGGGTGGGAGTGTCTCAACCCTAGAGGAAAGGTTAACTTCATAAACTTTTTTGTGCCTGAAATTTCTTAGACATTTGGTGACGCTTATTGACCTCTTGTCAGAATAATGTTTTAAATCTGTAAAATAAAATAGGATTACAAAGGATTTTAATGAACAGGGAAAGATGTTCACAAATTATGATTAAATGAGTAGAATCAGGTCACAGAAGAGCTTGTATTGCAAAATTCCATTTACAAAGAGAGAAGGGTCGGGGTTGGGG
Source organism: Scalopus aquaticus (assembly GCA_004024925.1). Lineage (NCBI taxonomy): Eukaryota > Metazoa > Chordata > Mammalia > Eulipotyphla > Talpidae > Scalopus > Scalopus aquaticus. The sequence continues at coordinate 4,615 of PVIJ01005094.1, forward strand.
GAGAGCTTGCTCTGCCTCTGTCATAACATCCTGTCTAAACTGAGTCCTACTCACTTTTTTATTTTATTTTTATTTTTAAAAAAGATTTATTTATGCATACAAGCTGGGGTGTAGGCCAGAGGTGGGGGGTGGTGAGAGGTTTCACCAGAGACAGAGCGGGAAGCAGAACAGGCAGATGGACTGAAGTAAACTGCTGAGGGAGCAGTGGGCGAGGCAAGAGAGGTCTGCTGCACTGTGTGGGAATCTCCCTGGCCGGGGATCGAATTTGTGCTGCAGTGGCTCTGGCTAGCTTATGAAGCTATGAGTGCTGCACTTAACCCACAGCGCCACCAGGGCGGTCCATCTGCTCACTTTTTAGGAGCTGTAGGAGCTACTGGCCAGCTGGGAAGCCGCATGGTGGGCAGCCTATTTAAAGTTATCACTGTCCCCTTCTGCTGGCTTCAACCTTGCTTGCTTCTCTTTCTCAAGGATGCAGCAGTCAGACCTCTTCCTTGTCCCCAACCTCTGACCCTCCCTCTCCCATGCCCTGGGCTGAAGCCCTGACTACAGACTGGTAGTCTGCCACCCCGGCTTCCTGCCCCACCTCAGCCCATTAGCTCCTCCACCTGCTGTGACAGAGGCAGAGCAAGCTCTCCCCCAACCCCGACCCTTCTCTCTTTGTAAATGGAATTTTGCTATACAAGCTCTTCTGTGACCTGATTCTACTCATTTAATCATAATTTGTGAACATCTTTCCCTGTTCATTAAAATCCTTTGTAATCCTATTTTATTTTACAGATTTAAAACATTATTCTGACAAGAGGTCAATAAGCGCAGTTAAGGACTTTTCTCCTAAGGAGACACCGTCCTCTCTGGCCTCAACTGTTTCTTTATTGGCAATAGGTGACCTATTGGCATTTGAGTCTGCTCTTCATTCTCTTAATTCACACCTGCTAAAAGATTTCACTCTCCTTTCTTAGGAATGCTTTGGTAGAGTCATCTGCATGTCCTCTTTTCACATCGTCCTTTCCCCTTTACTCCCCAACTTTGTACAATATGCTTCTGTCACCCCAAGAACCTGCCTTGCCAAGAAATGTCCACTCAGCAAATGTTTATAAAGCTCCTGTTCTACATCAAATGTGTCAATCAATGGGAAAATTAAGGTGACCAAATCAGTCCTGAACTCATAGTGGTTGTGTCAAAGGACACGTACCCAAGTAAATAAAAAGTATAATTAGAGTCTGGGAAAAGTCTGTGAAAGAAGGTAACAGAATGAAAGGACACGGAGTAACTGGAGGAATGGGGCAGAGGGTCCCTTTTTAGAAGGAAGTCCTCTGCCAAGAAAGCATGCCATCCAAAATGCGGGCTGACGATCCAGGTGGAGGAGCTAGTACTCCACTCACACTGCCTCCACTCGGGTCCAGGGGCCATCAGGTGTTCTACAACAGCCTCCTCACAGCTCTCCCTCCACCACTCTGCCCCTTACAGTCCATTCTCCACGCAGTAGCCAAGGGTACTTTTTAAGCACATAGAACTCCTGTCAGTTCCTGCCTAACGTGCATCGTTCAAGGGCTCCCTTTACCTTCAGGACTTTTAGTGAAACTGGGAGCCCAAGAGCCTGCTCCAGGAGAACAAGACGAGCATGGAAGAAGGCGGAGAGGTGGGGATGAAACCTGACGGGGATGGGGCCAGGCTCGTAGCACCGCCTCCTGGTGTGGCTTGTGCCCTTCGGTTTCGGAACCTTTCTTCCTGGAACTGGGGGAAGCTTTTCCAGTAGCACCTTCCGGTCTCACCAACCCAGTTTCCCGTGCGGCACCGCGGCCGTCCTTTCTCTTCCGGCTCAAGGCGCCTGGGGAGCCGCGGGCTTCGGTGAGTACTGTCCGCGCGGCATCCGAAGCCATCCGCTCCTCCCGGACGGCGGCAGGGCGCTAGTCACAGAGAGGACGGGGAGAGCGGCTGCGTAGCTATGGAGAACGGAGCACTCGCGCCAGGGGTGGTGGTCTTGGGCTCTCAAGGGATGGATGAGAGGTCAATAGAATTTGGGGGCGATTGCAACCTTGCGGTTGGGTGTGTTTGTGTGAGGAGGTCCATTTTGAGGCTCCACTAACAGGTTGGGAGGTGGGAATTGATGTCGGGTCGTGCAGAATGAGTCGAGGCCCAAGTGGAGGCCCCAGAACCAAGGCGTTGCTACTGCCGCGCCCTGGTTTCTGGAGTCACGTCCTTCCAGATGAGGCAGCACAATTAGGTCCTCGGCAAGATCCCAGCCCTTACCTCCATTCTTCTCCAGGTGCAGACATGGCCAAGTCCAAGAACCACACCACGCACAACCAGTGTAAGTTTCCCGGGCCGGTAGTCCGTATCTCGCCCCAGACCCTGGCAAGCATTGGGGATATGGAGCATGCTAGTGATGGGGGAGATGTCACGCAAAATAAGATTAGAACTAGACCCACACAAGCAAGTGGGGGTAGAAGAAATCAACATAACCATTAGCACAATCCCTAAGTGCCAGCTCCCAAGTTACAAAGCAAAGGTAGGCGCTAGATGGCAGTAGCTAGGGCCAAAGCCATGGAGATTGAGCCCATTGTAGAATCTCCCAGTCTCTTCTCTAATTCTAGCTAGCCAGTAAACAGACAGCCATCCTTAAAGATGAGCCCCTCCCAACTGAAAGGCGGCTGTATCAGTGCCATCCCTGCAAGAATTCAGGGCAGCCATTTCCCTGCCCACCTGTGCCTATGCAGGTGCTTTCCTTTACCAACTCTCTCTGTAGGGCAGCGGCCTGCCTGTCTGCCTGTGACCTGCACCATGCAGGCCTCTCGTAGCAAACCTGCCCCTCAGCGGGGCAGCTCTGTCTGCCCACTTGTGTCTGTCCAAGTGTCCTTTACTTCCTTGCCCTAATAAACCTGTTCTTTAACACTTTGTGGTTCGCTCACGTATTAGTATGTGTTTTTGTCACCAGTATCAGGTGGCCGCTCACGTACTAATACGTGTTCATCTAGTCTCCGGTTTTTCACGCCACGGTGGATTTATTTGGAACTATGAGGAGCTATTTCTTTGATCGTACTCAGTCTAGAAGCTTTACACATTGTTTTGGTGAAAGTGTAAGGTGTTTTATGAGAGATATTAGTTTTTTTAATATCCAGTAGTTCAGGAGTTGTGTGTGTTTTATTGAATGCTTATACCATTCATGCGGTGGCACAGAAAATGGCCGGCCCCAAGGGCTGGTAAATTTAAAGGGCACCAGCACGCAAAGTGTTAAGTATAAGTGAGTCTCCGTCTTGTGGAGAAACTTGTCACGTGCCACCAAAGGGAGCTCTAGTGAAACCTTTCCCAGAGTGAACTCAAGGACCCCGCTCCGCTCTCAAATCCAGCGACTCTAAAACGACATCACTGGGGGCACATTAATGCCATGGGGTTTGGGACTGATTTTGGTTTCCACCAGTATTGCCTTTGGGATTACAGATCTTTAAGATAGGAGTCCACTTAAGATACCTGCTGTTTTTTGTTTGCAGTGATAGTGGAGTTCCAGGTCTGCTCTGGGAAGTAATAGTGTTTCTGGGTTTGTCAGCTGTCATGCTGGGTGGTCTTATTAGAATGAATCTCATTCTTTTATCTAATTGCTTTCCCCACAGCCCGAAAATGGCACAGAAATGGCATCAAGAAACCCCGATCCCAAAGATATGAATCTCTTAAGGGGGTGAGTATGTGCACTGAATCACGTAGCATGTGACTCTTTGGCTCTAGTAGGACCTTTTCATGGAGCTTTTTTGGCTTCAGCCTCTGCTTGAACACTGATGTTTACTGTCTCGATTTTTACTTGGCCCGCCAAAGCCTACAATTTCTGTATCTACCCACTACTGATCTCTGCCAGATCTGCAATAAAACTTTACTTGGCCTTCCCCTGCCTGGGGTATAACTCCCTGCTCAGGATGTAACCTGCCTCCGGAGGGCAGTTAGAACAGGTGCTTTGTGAGCCTTCCATTCTGCACTGACCAGTCGTACGGGTTTGACCCGACCAGTGCTGGGTGGAGGCCAGTTTCCCTTCCTGTGCCAGGGAGTTCTGAGGACTAGCGAAGAGAGTCTGATGCTGCAGAGTCAGAATTGAACTCTATCACATCTGGCCTCTATACTTTGGTCTGATCTGTAGAGTGAATCATTAAATCTCTGAGCCTTCATTTCCCCATCTTGAGCTCTTTGTCTTTTTTAGGTACCAGGCTTGGTACCTAACAAGCACCTTGGGGGAAGGGGTTAGAAATGGTCCTGAGAGGATGGGGAGGTGCGCTGAAGCCTTGCTGTCGGAAGGCGAAGCCCTGGACCCTGACACACAGCGTCGCCTTAATTTTTGCTTTGTAGCTTTGCTGTGATCTGGGCATGCAGCCCTAAAAATGTAGTCCGAATATAGCATTAACGGGGTGAGGTATTGGCTTTGGGGTGATGGTACACATTTCACTCCAGATACATTGCTGTGGGCTAAAACTATTCCAGCATTTAAGATTGATGAGTGGCGTTAAGCCCCTGGTTGACTATGGGGCCCGTTTCCTGGGTATCACTGTGCAGGGGGCGCCTGGGTGACTCGGGGGCCCAAACTGCTGCAACTTTGCCCCCTGTATCTTCTGCCTTTCAGGTGGATCCCAAATTCCTAAGGAACATGCGCTTTGCCAAGAAGCACAACAAGAAGGGCCTGAAGAAGATGCAAGCCAACAATGCCAAGGCCATGAGTGCACGTGCTGAGGCTATCAAGGCCCTTGTGAAGACCAAGACGGTCAGGGCTAACATCCAGAAGGGCAGCAGCCGCAAGCTCAGCCGACTTGCCTACATCGCGCACCCCAAGCTTGGGAAACATGCACGTGCCCGCATCGCCAAGGGTCTCAGGCTATCCCGGCCAAAGGGCAAGGCTCAAACCCAGGCCAAGGATGCGGCTGCCGCACAGGTTCCCAAAGGAGCACAGGTTCCCAAAGGAGCACAGGCTGCCAAAGGCACTCAGGCTGCCAAAGGTGCCCAGGCCCCTGCGAAGGGGCAAGAGTAGAGAACCCTGTCACCTGTGCGAGGACAGAAGGACTGGTGTCACCCCGAGGCTGTTGTCTGCTGGGCACTGGTGTCTTCCTGTGCTATTTGTACAAATAAATCTGAAGCAGAACCTGTCAGCCTGTGTCTGACGGTTTTTTGTTTTTTTTTCTTTATTTATTTATACATACAGCTGGGGTACAGGCCAGAGGTGTGGAATGGCGAGAGGCTTCACCAGAGACAGAGTGGGGAGCAGAACGGGCAGATCAGAAATACACTGCTGAGGGGAGCAGCGGACGAGGCAGGAGAGGTCTGCCGCACCATGTGGGATTCTCCCCGGCTGGGCGTCGAACTCGCATCGCTGCTGCGGAGCTCCACAGCCCAGCGCCCAACCGCTGCGCCACCAGGGAGGCCCATAACCTGTCAGCCTGTGTCTGATCTCTGGGCTGGGGCTAGGGTTCAGCTGGGGGTGATACCTTCATTTTGTGTGGGAGGAGAATTGAGTTTTCCCTGGAAGGTAGGGTCTGGGTAGGAGAAATGGGGGCCAGGAAATGAGACATGGTTGGGGGGCTATCGAGAAGCTGGCACATAGCTTACTGGACTGGGTAGGCTGCTGAGGGAGGGGAGAAATCCCAAACATCCTTCTTTGATCTTGAAGCCTATCCAGAGGAAGAGAAGAAGGCCCAGCTAAATTCTGTGCTTTGAAATAAGGTATTCTAGACTTACTCTGTTCCTAATGTACCTGGCCAGCAGTCCCTGCTCTGGGTGGTGCTAATCCCCCAAGTGCTAGCTAGGGGCCCTGGAAGGCCAGGGCAGTGGTGACAATGCTGTAACTAGAGTTACTTGACCAGGCTACTGTGCCCCCTGGATCAGTTGCTTCCCCTGCAGCCATTCCTCAGGCAGCAAAGCAAGTAGCTAGCATAGTGGTAATAGGCATTTGTGGAGCTTACTCCTGGTCATGCTTACGGTCCCCCAACCTCTTAACTGGGTACAGCAGGTCCTCAACATTTCAATGTTAGTTTGAGGTTGCAGTTTCCAAGCATCTACTGAAGATGCCAAGGGAGGACTTAGTTTCACAGGTAAGCCTGGAAGAGAGCGAGGCAGCCTTAGAGCCAGGCAGTCCATGTAGGACTTCAGGAAGTTTTGTTTGCCCAGTCAGTGCTGGGCTGCTAGTCTTGGGTGTAATCCTGATATATTTTGGCCGGTTACTGCTCACTGAGGTTTCAGCTGGGACAGGAGCAGGTTTTGTGTCCTGAAACTGGCTTGGCCCAGCCTGAAGTCGGGTCGGCTTACAAGATGTGGGGAACAAGAAAACTCCCCAGTCATCCTACTCCAATCTCAGGGACACCCCAGGTGTCAGACCTAGGTCCAGCCAGCTAGCTTGCTGCCTTAAGCCTCAAGTTTCCACACAGCCTGTCTCATGTAGAAAGCAAAAGTCCCTGGTTTTGAGTCTCAGTCTTAACTTCACCACCACCTGGCCTTGGGCAAGCTATTCTGGCAGAGTTTAAAAGAGTTCAGAGTGAAATCTATCAAAAGGAAGAGGAATCTGGCCAAGGGCCTGGCCCTGTACTTCCTTCATGACCCTAAGTAGGACTATCAAACACTAGCCTTCCCTTCTGCCACGGGAGGTCAGAACCAGGCCAGATTAGATCACCTGGAGCAGCAGGCTCACCACCCCAGGCCCCTAGCTGACTCAGCACTGCAGGGACCTTAGCAGGCCTCACTGAAGCCCAACTTGTGGGCCATTCTACACTGACCCATGATCCCTGGCCAAGGTGCTGGAGACCCAAAGAACTGACCTAGACAGGGCTCTCAGCACCAAAGCAGGGGCCATGCTTTTTAAACCCGGGGGTTTGTGATTACCTACTGTTCAGGCCTTGCTATCTGTCTGCCTGCCCCATACCTGGCAGGTCTCAGCCGGCCTTCAGTTCAGGTCCCGCCTAAGGAACCGGAGCGTGCTTGGTGTCCCCCTCAACAGGAATGGTATCCCTTGCCTCACAAGGCAAACATAGGTATGTGGCCCCTTGTTTCCAGGGTGTCTTGCTGGGCACACACAGCTGGTACTGGATGGTGTGCTGACTCAAGTGCCACGGAGCAGCACGGGATGTTGGGAAGTGCCCAGAGCCAAGCTCAGTTTCCTCATCTGTGAAATGGGAATGGTAACAGCATTTCCCCAGAGAAATGAGAATTCCAGCTCCATGAACATCCTCGTGAGTACTTCAGAGGTGTCCCCTGTCCACACGGACTTTATTGTTGGTCGGGGGAAAGAGGGGTCCTTGGCACTGGTCAAGGTGGCACTCCAGGGGTAGAGGTGGGGAGCATGGTGCTCACTTATCACTGGGCAAGGCGGGGACGCTGGCCAGGGCAGGCAGCAGGCGTGTATATATGTCAACCCCACGGAGGAACACTGCCTCGTGCAGCCGCTCGTCGTGGTCGTGCAGCAGCACAGGTGTGCGGTTCATGGGTGAGAAGCCCAGGGCTGGGACCCCCACCTGCAGGCAGTGAGGAGGAACCATTAGGAGTGAGGCCAGCATCTGGGACCACCCCACTCCCCAACCTGCAAGTGGCTGGCTCACCGCGCGGATATAACGGCTGTCCGTGGCAGCGGGGAAGATCTTTGGCTCTAGAGTGAGATTCCTGCAGGAGGAAGAGCCTGGTGAGTGGGGAGAAAGGGAGAGAGGGCAAGTGGGGGAGAACTGAAAGCCAAGAAGAGAGGGAAGGGGAGCAGAGGGCTGGCCGGTGTGCTCACATGTCCTTGCAGACCCCATTAAATGCTGCCCACCAGGGGTCTGAGTCATCAGTAGATGTCATTCGGGGCTCTGTCCACTTCTGGGGGGAGGGGGAGAATGACAGGGTCAGGACAAGGCCTGGGCATCTTGCTCTGTTTTCTCTAGGGTAGGCTGTGCCTGGCACAGGGCATACTCCCATCACCCACTCCCCACCCAGACATCCAGCTGGCCAGTCCAGGCACAGGCCCTCTTTCAGGCCCCCAAAAGCCAGGGGCCTTCCCGGGCCTTCCATCTGCTATCCACCCTTCAGATCCTAGCCCATGTGCCTGCCTCGAGATAGGTCTCCCAGCACCTGGGACTATTAAATATTCCAGTTTCAGAGAGGAGATCCCACCCTTTTCTGGACCACGTGTTCATACTTACATAAAAATATATAAATACTCAGTTACTGTCTATTCCCATTCACACTGAGAGGACGATGAGAGCAAGAACAGTGACTACATTTGCTCCTGACAGCATGCCCTGGCCCCAACAGGCACACCCGTAATACTTGTTGGGGTATAAAATGTGTCTCTCATAGCTCAAGAAACGCCCAGACGTACGCAGGCACACCGAGAACACGTCACCCAGTGGCATACACCTGGCGAGCACAGTCGCCTCAGCAACCCTGGTGAGTTCCCTGTCAATACCTGAGCAAACTCGAAGGTGACCCCCTCACCAGCTGCCTGGCACCAGCTGTGCAGCTGCTCCTCAAAAGCCTGCAAGGAGGGAGGTGAGTTGACCCTCTCAGGCTCTCCCTGAGCCTCTAGGGCAGGGCTGAGAACCGGGGCTCCCTCCTCCAAACCCAGGTGGAGGTGGCACCTTCAGGTCCACATCGGGTGCCACACGAAAGTCAAAGCTGGCGCTCATAGTGGCAGGTACCACATTATAGGCCACGCCACCTTCTAGCTTAGTCAGGTTCACGGAAGTCACAGCCCCCTCTGTCAGGTGGGGGTCTGACTGCAGCCTGTGGTGGGGGGCAGGGACAACAAGGGAGAACAACAGGTTAAAAACAAGGGGTTCAGTCTCCCTCCTCTTGCCCAGTCTCCAGAGCCCAGCCCCTCTTCCAGGATGCCTCACCTCTGCTTCTCCTTCTCTCGGAATGCCAGGATGGAGCTCACAACCTTGTGCTAGGAGAGGGTGAGGTCAGGTGTGAGAGTGGCCCAGGGTGAGCCTCTCCTACTCCCCCCGCCTGTCACGCACCAGCTTCTCTGCTGCGGTGTCCTCGATGAAGCGTGAGCCGTGGCCCGGCTTCCCAGTGCTGGTAACCCGCACCCCTGGTAGATGTAGGGGGAAGGGGGTGTCTTCAGCATGGTAGGGACTGGAAATGCAATCAGCTCTGGGGTGGTTCTTGTCTTCCCCTCATTCTAAGCTCCTCTGGCAGGGTTCTCCCAGAATGCGCAGTGCAGAGCTGGTTTCTGCTCAGCATTAGGATCTACCCTCACTCGCTCAGGACGGCGAGTCTCGGGTGGGAAAGGACTGGGAGGCAGAGACTGGGTTCAAGATGCACTCAGGTACCAACTTGTTTTGTGACCCTTGGCAGGCCCCGCCCCTCCGGCCTAGTGTCCCATCTGCAGAGTAGCCCTCCCTCCAAGTTCATACGCACACCAGGGGCTCCGCTCGCTGTAGAAGACAGTAAAGGCGTCAGTGGGGTTGGCCAGACCTGAGGAGGGAAAGGGGGTTCAGAGAGTTGGGTGGCCCAGACCCCAACAACAGCCTCTCCAACCCCTGCCTGTGCTCAGTGTTCTGCTACCCTGCTCACCCTCATCCAGGGCAAAGCCAGGATTCAGGGCCCGGAACTCAGGTCGCTGCACAAATAGCTCCATGCCTTCGTGACCCCCAATCTCCTCATCTGTAAAAGTAGCAGGGACATGAGATGAGGGGACCACACGTGGCTCTCCCTAAAGGTGCCCCTTCCCAAGCCACTCCTACCTGGCACAAAGGTCATATGGATAGTTCTGGGGAAATGGTGGCCCTCAGCCTTCAGCCTCCTCACAGCCTCCAGGTATCTGAGGGTCAGTGAGAGGGTATAAGCCAGGGCTGGGGGAGCCACCACATGCCAGAGCAGGCAGGATGGAGCCCTGGGCCATGGACCCTCCTCTACCACTATCTGGCAGGGGCTCTAGAAAGTCTCTGTCCCTCTCTGGGCTTCAGTCTCCCCATCCATGCAATGGTCACAACAGAAAATCCTGTCCAAGGAAGGTGGGGTCAAAATGTTCCTTGGGGTTTTGCCTCATTACAGCTGAAAAAGCAACCTGGGTCACCAGCAGCTCTAGTGGAGCCACCTGCGAAAATGTGGCCAGGGTTTTCGCTCTCGTGACGCCTGCTCAAACCAGCACAGTCTGATCCAGAAACACAATACAGCCTCAATAGGAGCCGCTAGTGTTTCTTCCGGTACTCGAAGGTTATAAGCTTCATTAAATTGGACTAAGTGAACTTCCTTCAGCAGGTCATTCAAAATCCCTAGCTTACGGCAGAAACAAAGCTATCTCTGTACATAAAAAATTTTTAAATACTTAAAAAAAAAAAAGTTCCTTGATCTTGAGATTCTGTAGTCACACCCCCAGGTCCTGGGTCAGTGGGGACGCCGAGGGGGGCTGGGCTTGGAGGACGCTCACTGGATGCTGACACACTTCATGTCCTGGGCACCCCTGGCATAGATGTAGCCCTCAGCATCCTTGACGGCCTCAAAGGGGTCATGAGTCCAATGTTCCTGTGGACAGGGATGGGAAGAGAAACACAAGCCCCAAATTTCATCATTAATCCACTTTGGTCGACTGTGGCCCACCCCTAGGAGCCCACTGTAGGGTAGGGGTGACTGGTGGGTGGTGAAGGGGTCGGAAGGGTGCTGAAGAGGCTACCTGATTGCCATCCCTCACCTGCCTCCCATCTCCATCCTATCAGCATTTGGCTCTACCCTCAAAGCTCAGGGCATAGAGCAGCTGATGAACAAAGGCTGCTCCAGCGGAGTAACCGTACGACGTTGAGAATATCTAGGGTCAATGGAAGCCATCAGCTTTCCCGCCCTCCCGCCATTAGCATCCATGATCGACACCTGTGGTCTCACACGTGTGCCTGATGGCGGCACCAGCGGTGTGGCGCGGGTGTGCGAGAGCGGGCGCACCTGAGCCGGGAGACTGAGCCTATAAGCGAAGCAGCAGAGGCAGGAGCGGGCAGAGGACTCTGCGGCGGAGTGCAGTGGAGACCAGCGGAGAGGCCACAGGACAATGCCAGAGAGCCCAGAAAGAGTAAAGATTCGCCAGGGGCTGGGAGGCCTGCCAGCCTCCCGGCCCCCAGCCTCCCAGCCCCCAGGCCTCCCTGCCTGCTCTGCCCCTGGTTGCCTCACTACAAATGGCGTAGAAAGATCATTAAAAGACTGAAAAAGCCACTGGAGGCTCCAGGACTCCTCCCTTCCCCGTGTGCCCGGATCATAGAGAACCCGCTCCGTGCCTCGCTGGCTCTAGAGTAGGTGACAGAACCAGCACAGTGGGCTCCCTGAGTTTGAACAGGGAACAGGTCATCTTTGTCCCTAAGAACTGCACCATTCCCTGCCCCACCCCAATACCTTGAAGACAGGTACCACATCCGTGTGGGAGTTGAGCAAAAGGGAGGAGAGTCTGGGGTTGGTACCTGGCCAAGTCAGCACGGTCACCACACGGCCAGGTGCCACCTGGAGAGGGTCAGGAAGTGGGGTAGTCAGCACAGGGTGAGGAGGTACCCCAGGCCCACCTCCCCTCCCCACTCAGGACCCCAGGCTCACCTCTACTTTTTGACAGCCCAGGCCCAGCTGGTGGGCTCTCTCCTCAAGGAAGGACACGGCTGCCCCTGGGGGGACAGAGTTTTGAGGCTGCTTCTGCCTACCCATGCCTTCCACTGGCCCAGGCAGAACAGGGAGGGGTGTACATCCCAAGCAGGGAACAGACCCCAAAATGGACTGTTGCCTTCTCAACACAATTCCACATCCCTCGGAGACAATTGCATTTCTTTTTTTTTTTTTAAGATTTATTTATTTATGCATACAAGCTGGGGTGTAGACCAGAGGTGTGGGGTGTTGGGCGCGCCCCTCCTAGCCTCCCAAGACGGCGCTTGGCTGTATACCCAGCAAGTCTACGAGCAATGGTAAACATGCCCATGTAAGGAAAGTAAAACAGGATGTGCGTTTGATTGGCCAGGGTATGCGAACGCCCTAAGCGTGAACACCTCATGCAAGCCCCGTGCCTGCGCTTGTGCGCAATAGCGTGCACGTGAACAAGCAACTGATTGGTCATTGTGTGCTTCCCCTTTTATGCTATTGGTCATAATTCTGTATAAGTTTGAGCTGTGTGTGCAATAAAGAAGAAGAAAGAAACCACCAGCAAAAAGAAGTGTGTGTGTGCCGCGTGTGTTCCTGCTGGCGGGAAGCGCGCGACAGTGGGGTGGTGAGAGGATTCACCAGAGACAGAGTGGGGACCAGAACAGGCAGATCGACTGAAATACACTGCTGAGGGGAGCAGTGGGCAAGGCAGGAGAGGTCTGCGCCATGTGGGAATCTCCCTAGCCCGGTATCAAACTCATGCTACAGTGATTCTGGATAGCTTCATAGTGCTGAGACTTAACCCTCTGCGCCACCAGGGAGGCCCCAACAATTGCATTTCTGTCTCCAAAAAGATTTTTGGCCACTGACCCTTAGTGGAAGGCCAGGTGGGAATTTCAGGCTTAGAAGCAGGTGTCATTATCTTCCTTAAATATGGGACAACTGAGGCCAGGAGAACAGGAGATTGACCTAGTCTCCCAGCTGGTAAATCACACACACTTGGGGCCTGGACCGAAGTACACAATTCCCAAAGGGTTGTGGCCTTTGTTCAGCCCAGTAGGCTTCTAGAAACTTCTTTCCTTGTGGTTGCCCCAGGCTCCCTTCCTACTTTCCTCCTTCCTCAAGCCCTGGGGAAGTGCATCCCTAACTAGCAGACAGGAGCAGCAGAGCCTCTGGGGAACAGGTTGTTCCAGGCCGGAGGGGCTGCTGAGCAGTCTGTACACAAGGGACAGGCTAGAGAGGTTGAGTCTGCTGGGACAGCAGAATGGCGATGACCCAGTTAGAGCTTGGTTTAGAACCAATCACCACCCCTTCAGCCCCACCGCAGGCCCTGAACGGGGTTCTCACCATAGTCGGGCTGGGGTTGGACCGTGCGGATGCGCAGGTACTGGCGGAAGAGCGTCACGGATGGGTGCTCTGCCCAGCGACCCTTGCTGGCCATGGCTGCGCGTGGCGAGCTAGGGACAAAGCGAGCGGCTGCCTATCCCTTCCCGCTGCTGGGCCCAGGAGACTCCACCTGCAAACAGCCCCGCCCCAGGGCGGTTCGCCGGGAGTCCCGCAGAGAGGATACCCCGTTTCGTAGTCCCCAGTTAGAGCCTCCCTTCTGTTTCTGTTGCTGTACTGGCCGCTTTCGACCCGTTTCTTTAACCCAATAAAGTTCATGCCTCCGACTACCCACTTCACAGGGAAGAAAGCGGAGGTTCAGGAACGGCTACAGTAGCTTGAGCCAGGTTTGAACCCAGACACTGACTCCCCATCTCCCCCAACCTCGTCAAAAAAAAATCCCAATTGCCCAGGTTTCATGCCAGGAAGGCCCAGGCCCTCTAACCCTCTCCAAATCCCCCCACCTCGCTCTCTACAGGCCTCGGGCCCGCTCGCCTCTCAGCGCCTGCCGCGGACTGTGGCCGGGACAGAGGGTCCCGTGAGGTCGCAGACTCCAAACCGCCCGGGCCCGCCCACCACGTGGTGGGGCCGGGATCGCAGGGCGGGGCCGAAGGCGTCTACCGCCGCAGGTTCCAGCCTCCGCCGGGGTAATCCAGAGCGCGGGCCTGGACGTCGCCGCTGGGTAACTCCGCCCTCCGCCAGCTCCGCCCCGCGCCTTCAGCGCGCTCCCGCCCGGCTCCGCCCTGCCCCACGGAGCGCGCCGCTCCGGGCCTGGGCCCCGAGCTCCGACGGCCCCGCCCACCATGGGCTCCACCTCCCGCAGCCTTGCTATAGCGCGGGAAGAGGAGGGCGGGCACGTCGCGAAATCTCCGCCGCCCCAGGCTCTCTGGGTAAAGCGCTGTAAAATCCTGACGAGCCAGGCCCTGCCGCTCCCCCACCTCCTCCCAAGGGTCTCCTACTTCTTCCCTTTTCAGGGCTTAGCACCACACGAAGGTCCTGCCTGACTGCCTCAGCACCCTGTGAGCTCCAGGTTGGCTCAAGTACCTGCAGAATTCTGTTCCTGGCAAGATGCAGAGCGGATGCCTGGACTACGTGCCACCGTGTGGGCAAATCTGTGCAGCAGTGGGTATGACAGTGTCACATACAACACCAGCGTGAGATGATGGTTGGCTGTGACAGGATGCAGTCATAACACTAGATGACAGTGTGAGAGGCGGGGAAACAACGCGAAAGCGTGGATGCGGCACACTCTGGGCTAACCCTGTGCCAGGCCCCAGATAGGGAGGATAAAGAGGCACAGATGTCCCACTGGCCACCCACAGGCTGCCCACTTGTGTGCCCAGCTGCCCTTTGTACTCCTAGCCAGTTCTGCCCTCTGTTTCAGGAGCTGAGTCAGCTTGAGGAAGGGCATGGGTTGAAGAGTTCAACCTTTGGGCTCAAAGGAGGCTTGTTGGGCGGGGAGAGGAGAGATCTACCTCAGCCCTCTGGGGTTTAGGTCTGGACCTCTGACCCACAAAGCACTCAGGGGCAAGCAAACTTGGTGGCTCAGCAACCATGCTGTTAATTGTTAAATCAAGTCCCCCACCTTCACTCTACACATCGTGCTCCCTTTGACCAAAGATCCAACATTCTCCACTCGGCTTAGATTTTGATTTCCCATCAATCCCAGTGGTCATGCAGCAGTAGTAACACACCATTCCTCCCACCCAACCCCCAGCCTGTGGGGCCAAGTACTCCACAGAGACAGAATCGTGCAATCCTCAAACTGCCTTCTGAGCTGGGTGTTACCATCACATTCATTTTACAGATGAGAAAACTGAGGCACAGAGTCGTGAGGGCAGCCAGTGAGGAAGTAGCCCATGGCCTTTCCGGGCCACTGGAGCACTTCTCCAGCTCCCAGCCTCGATGTAGTCACAGACTTGCCTCCCATCCTTCCCCTGCACCAACACCAGGAAACAGGACTCTCACTCCCCAGGCATGACAAAAATGCTTTTATTTTGCCTGCGAGATGAAACGAGAAGGCCTGGCTCTCTCGTCTCTGCCTTCCAATCCCAGGGGCTGCCTCTCTGGGGTGGGGATGTGGGAAGGACTGGCTCAGACCCCCAAACTCAGGCCAGTGGGCAGTGGGTGAGTCAAGGCAGGCGGTCAAGGAAGGTAAGCAGGACAAGATGGAAGTCATGTGGCTTGTGGAGATAGCAGGCGTGACCCGCATTGCGCAGCTTCACCACAGAGTGGTTGGGCAGGTGACGGAGGTACCGCATGGACTCCATAGCTAGAATGCGGTCCAGTTCGCCATACAGGATGAGAGTCGGGGTCTGCAGGGCAAGGCAAGGAGCTGTGACCCTGGAGCCGATGGTGACCAACCCCCTAGTCACCCCCTTAGGAAATCTTCCCCAGACACCCCATCTCTCCATCCAGCGGAGACCTAAGTCCTCTCACCCCATGACGCAACAGGGATAGGAAGCCAGGATCTTCCGAGACCCTCCTACTGGTACCTTAATGGCCCAAAATTGTTCCTGGCTGTAGTTCTGGGTGTAGACAGGTGCAATGGGCACAAATCCATGCAACTGGTGGTGGCCTCGAATCAGGAAAGGCAGGGCATAGTGGCCACTCAGCGAGGGGCTCACCAGCACGGCATTCTGTACCTCCAGGTCCCGTAACACTTGCTCCAGGAGCTCCACCCTTCCTGCCTCTGTGCTTGCTTCCTTTGATGGAGCTGAGTTCCCAAAACCTGGGAACAGGAGAAGCCACTGACTGAGGAAGGCTGGGAAACTCAGCATTCCCTGCCCATTACAGTGGGGGAAAGAGTGGGGAGCAGTGAGTGGCATATGGTACATGCTACCCCAAACTTCCCAGGAGGTATTTTTTGGTAATGTGATAGGCCTACTAGAAAAACGTCTTTTATTCGTTATACTGGAAAACAAACGAACAAACAAACCTGACAATATCCATTGCTGGGGGAGATGCAAGGAAATGAGCACTTTCTTATATGACTGATGGGAGGATAAAACCATTTAGCATTTTTGGATGGTAAGATAATATTTGCAACACTTTTAAAATGTGTGTTCTTTGATCCAACAATTGCCCACAGCTCAAATAAACATGTCCAAAGATGCTCCAGCTGTATCCCTTAAGTATTTCAACTGATACTGAAAACTAAAAATCAACCTACATATCCACCAGTAGAGGAGTAGCCAGGTAAAATCTGTCCATCCCTCGATGGCACATACTGCAGAGTTAAGAACCCAGAGGGTTTCATGCAACTGGCATGATCCATGACACACGGTAGGGAGAAAACCAAGCTGCAGATCAAGTCTCTAGGTAGGCAGGTCTCTAGTCATGTTTACTAACCTCACCACAATCCTGCATATTGCTAGTATATTGCTAGTATAGAAATAGCTAGAAGAGGGCCTGACTCTCCCAAACTACTGAGAGAGGTTAAAGGAGGGAAATGTGGCATGAGTTTTTATGTGACAATGTGACACTGTTTTTGCTTTGTTGTTGTTTTTAGTGGTAAGAATGGTACATAAATCATTTGTGTAGATAAAAAAAAACCATAAAGCTACATAATTTGTCATAAAAAGTACAGTGAGATGCATGCAATTGTTTGTGACGTGAGTCATGTTTCTCTTTGCTTTGTGCAGGCAACAATCCACACTGTGGTTTTCAAGGTAGAAGAAAACCCCACAGACCTTTTATTGCCGTCTGGTATGTGACCTTCTGCTGCTTGTCCAGCAATGGAGGCCAGATGCCCCCAGCCACACCTTAGGGTTTTCCTACCCCTCCAATTCCTCCCTCCGGGAGGCTGCCTCCCACACCCAGGGATGGGGGTTCTCACCTGGGAGGTCAAGGGCCACAGCCCGGTAGCCCCTCTGTGCCAGCAGCTGCAGTGTACCCAGCTGCTCCCATGTGTAGGAGTTAAAGGCCTTTCCGTGGAGCAGCACAACTTCCAACCTGGGGACGGACAGGGGAGTCGTATGTCCTGGGGGGCCTGGGAGCAGCCCACCATTCTTTCTTCCTGGGCTTCTCCCATTGCCTTCCCAGGCCTTAAGTACCCCTGAGTTGACCTGGGATCCCACACACGGATTCCGCTTGGGTTTTGTCCTTCCCTACACCTGAAGTCAACACCTACCTGCGCGTTCGGTGGAGGGGGAGCACCTCTCGGTAAAACATTGGGGAGTTGCCAGGGGTGAGACCAGCCAGGGTTGTGACATTGGAGTCTCCCCAGGGCCAGGAGGTCTGCTCAGGAGGGCCTGGAAGTCCCACATACAGTAGCAGCATGAGCAGCAGGCCCAGGCCCAGCAGGGCCACCTGAAACCGACTCATGGAGGTCTGTGCCGCAGTCTGCGGGGAGGAGGGAGAACAGGCTGGCATGAGCGCCCACGCGGACTCCCGGACCCAGCCCACACCAGCCCAGAAGCCCCTATGGAGAAAAAGCTCCAGCCCTTGCTCTTCCTCTGCTCTGAGTAAGGGTCCAACAACTCCACGTACCAGGAAAATGGCTCAGATGCCCCACAGCCTGAGAAGCATCTGGGATGCCCCCGCGCCAGCTCGGTGAGCACCATCGTCCCGTGCCAGCAAATGCCACCTCCCCTTTTTGTGTGCTGTGACAGTCATGTGCTTGTCCCTTCACGTGCAACGGCTCACGAATACACGAGGACAATGGGAAGATATGATTATAGGTCTTTACGCTCGAGAAAACTGAGGTTCAGTGAAGTGCATTCTCCTGTCCAAAGAGCAGACTCATGAATGTGGAAATGGATTTAAACCCAGAGCTGGATTCCTAACTACCGGGCCAGGCTTGTTTTGCCAAGGAGGAAACCATGGGGTTGGCAAGTGGCAGGTAAACCGGAGTCTTGCTGATGGACAGAGTTGTGACGGCTTCAGAGGTGACAGACCATGTGTGAAGTGATGTCCAGCTGAGGACATGGAAGTGGTCCTTTTTACACATTGCATAAAATGATGCTGAAGTCAGCATGTGTTTACAGTTGATGGGAGGATTTAATGCTCTACTCCAACTGATATTCAGCAGGAGAAGGGCCCACGGAGAATATCCGTGGAGGAAATGCTGAGGCATGAGAGGATGTGGGGTCAGAGAGGAGCACAGCACACGGAAAGGGAAAGGACAGCATGAGGACTAGAAAGATGACTCCCACCTTCCCTCCACCCGCCCTCCCAAACTTCATGCCCAATGGCCCACTTCACGGGCTCCTCAAGTCTGGGTCTTTGGCCAGCCCAGAGACTTCAGGACCCAGGGCTCAGACAGAAGTTATCCCTGACTTTGAGAATGGCCTCTGCCACTTCCTGGCAGTGTATCTTCAGTTTGTCAATAAAATGGGGGAGAAGGATAACCTCCTGGCTGCCCTCCCAAGCCTTACTGAATTTGAGCAGGGGCTGTTCTGTCATCATTTCATTATTTCTAGGATGAGTCTGATTGCTTTGTTCCCAGATACATCTTTACTGAGTGCCAACTGGACCCTGGAGGGAGTTAGGAGCTGGGGACCTATCTGGAGCCCCACCCACCTCTCCAGCTTGCTTTGGGGTTATTTCCCCAGACCCCGCCCCCCAGGCTCTGGGGTCAGGTGGTGTGTGGCAGCACCAGAAGCTGAGTGGAGGAAGAGCGTGCTCCTCCAGTCTTTCTGACCAGCAACAGCTTCACACCACGGGCGTTAGCCTAGGTTCCTACCCAGGCAGAACATCTTCGCTGGACCTCTGCTTGCTGTGGGCCTGAGAAGCCCCAGGGAGAAGAGGAGGGGTGGGACTTCGGCCGTTGCCCTGGCGACCCAGGCAGCTGGTGTCCAAGACAACGATAGGGGGCGCCCGGCCAGCAGACCTGTCTACACAAGTATGGTTGAGAGGAGCTGTACTGCACGAGGTCCTTGGCATACGGGTCGACCATGAGACACACGCGCACACAAACATTAAGTCGTGCCCTCACACTTTCCTTTTGCATAAGCTATTCCCTGCAAGCAAGCCTCCTTGTGCACTACTGGCCTATACCCAATGGATCCCTTGAAATACGCACCCCGAATATCATGCACACAACCAGACATTAGGATGGCAGACCGACACACACACACACTCGCTGTCAAAATCAAATACAGAATCTCAAACTCCAAGCATACAGTCATACTCATAACCCTAAATCTACACAAGCACACAACGTGCAAAGGCAGGCAAACGGACATACACAAACCCTCAGAAACACCCCCACACAGAGACACTCAGGTAGACACACACCCCCAAAACATACAGAGAAACACACACAGTAGACAGATACAAGCTGGCAGGCAGCCCGACACACCCCCTAACATAAGAACACACTCAAACACTTGCGCGCGCACACAACACACGAACACACGCACACTAGCTGCCCCAGTGCCTGCCCCTCCCACAGGACTGTGGCCGAGGGCGCTGGGATACCGGGCGGAGCAAGGGTGGCCCGCCCCTGGGCACCCTGCCGGTTTCAGTCCGCGGGGACACTCACCGGACCGACCGGGATGACCGTGCCGGCCCCTGCGGGGCGGGTCCGGCCCCAGCGGAACCAGCAGCCAAACAGCGCCGCGACCATGACGCTGCCTCCGCCGCTCTGCGGCTGCCGCCGGCACTGGGATGCGGAGAGCGCCGCCACGGAGGCGCGCTTGCGCAGTCCGCAGTCGCATGCCTGTCGCCTTGGAGTCCTGGTGGAGGGGGCCAGGGGGGCGGCGCCCTAAAGCACAGAGACCCGCCCCCCCTCCCCCCTCGTCCAGATTTTCCGGATTGTTCTCCGCCTGGGAGTGGCGAGGAAAGGGACTTGGCTTCTTCCCACCGGCACGTCTTCATCCTCTCTCAAGTTCTCTAAATGTGCAACGGGGTTGAGGACAAGACTCATCATACAGTTGTCTTCATGACTTAAGGCTCGCCAGGCCTTAGAACAGCCCGGCGCGGAGGCCTGGCAGTGTCAACACATTGTTATACAGCAGCCCCAGGTCTCCGCCCACCATTTCCCTGACCCCTAGCAGTCAGTGCACAGCGTCGGGCATGAGGCCGGAGCTCAGGGTGGCCTCTGGCTCCTTCCAGTGTCTTTATGGCACCTATCCTGGCGATGTGTGACCAACGTCGGGTCCGCCCCTAAGCTCAGAGATCCGCGAGACCATCAGGCCTGCCACAGGGAGGCAGCTTGGGAGTGCGCCAGACTGGCTCCTTCTTACCATCCAGCGAGGTGAGCAACGTCACATCCATTCTACAAACAAGGAAAGAGACTCGGAGATGTTAGGGAAACGATCAGAGCCACTGGCTGATCACTGGCAGAACCTTGCACTCAAGCGTGTTGGACCTCAACTGTATGCCAGGCGCTCAACTCTGTACCTGTGCAGACTTTGCCTGGGATGAGAGGGTGGGAGAGGAGGGTGCAGGAAGCAGCAGGGATGCAATCCCAGAGGGACCCCTTTCCTCAAGCTGAATCGTGCAGGTAAGGCAGGTTGCCGAAAGCCTCGGGCCGCACCCAGCTCATTGTGGGGGTGTAGGGCGCCAGGGCCGGAGGGGTTTACGGAGCCTGAGAACGCCGCGACAAGATGGGTCTAGCAGAACAGAGCGACCCGGCGACGACTGGCAGACACAAGAGGGCGCCCGGGAGCAAGGCCCCGCCCCCGGCCTCCGCCCAGCCTAAGTCCTGGGTTCCCTGTCCCGCCCCGGGCTCCCTTCACTGCCAGCACTCTCCAGTCTCCTATCTGCGCGAGCCCACGCAGCTCCCCAGGTACCGGCCCTGCGCCCCGACCTCTCTTCCTCTCTCCAGCTAGAGCCAACCCCCACCCGCTCCAAATCTCCCCCCTTCCTATCTCTGTTCTCCAGGTCCCCTCCTCGCTCTATCCCCCACCCCGACCCGCCCTCCCCGGCCTAGCGAGGCTCGGAACCAAGTCCGAGGAAGGGTCGGAGCCAGTTGTAGCGCACGGGCGATCGCTCCCGCGACCGCGGCCTCAGCGTCTGGGTCCCAGCAGACCCGGAGCCGAGCGCGCGTGCACACTTTGCGGGCCTAAACTCCACAGCTTTTCTTCGCTCTGCGTTCGGGCTTCGGCCCCCGGAAAATGGGCATTTTACTCCAATCGCGATTCCTTCCGGGCTGAGGTACCGTCCGAAGACCTGCAGTAGCGCCTTGAAGAGGATGAGGTTGATAAGCAAAATAGCTACTTACTGTCGATTGAGCATTTACTGTTTACTGAGTGATTGGTCAGGCGCGAGTGTTTTACCACCTGTGAGTTCATTGCTATTGTGATATCCCCAGTTGTTGAAAAGGATGTTAACAATGAGAACAACAATCAAAAAGGGAGCCCCATGTACTGCGTTCTTAACAAAAGCAGGGACTCTCATTTGTCAACTCCTTTTTCTGCTAAACTCATACATTTTTGAGATTGGCTTTACTGTACCATACTTTGGTTGAGGGTTTAAGGTTGCGCAGTTAAGTGAAAGGCAGAGGCAGAAACAGCACCGGTGTCTCTCTCGCTCCAAAGCATGGAGGCCTCCTTACTGCTCCTTCCCACTCTTGGCAACCATCCTGGGCAGGGTGTTCTGTAGCCCCTCATCAGCATGACTTGAACCACAGGTACTTCACCCCGACAGCAGCAGGCATGGCAGCCGTGGAGCAGAAGGAGGGCACCATCCAGGTCCAGGGTCAGAATCTCTTCTTCCGAGAGGCTCGGCCGGGCAGTGGACAGGCTGCCCGCTTCTCTGTGCTGCTGTTGCACGGTATCCGCTTCTCCTCCGAGACCTGGCAGAACCTGGGCACACTGCAGAAGCTTGCCCAGGCTGGCTACCGGGCTGTGGCCATTGATCTGCCAGGTAATTCCAGGGCAGACTTCTGGTCAGGGGCCATGGGGCCTCCCTGGGGACCCAGGGCTGAGGGCTGGGAGGGGGCCCCTGAGCTTGACAGGGCCCAGTGGATACTGCAAGGCCTTTGAGCCTTTCTAGTCTTGATCTGGATCAAGCTGGACACTTCCCAGCTGCTTCTAACTGTTGCTTGGGGCAGTGTCTCATCTATAATGGGAAATAACCACTCATTTGGGGGGGCTGACTCTGGTGAGAATGGAATGAAATTACCCATGTGAGTCTGTGACCAGCACCTGATACCTAATAATTGCTCTGCCAATTGTCAGTAAAATATTTTGACAGAGCCACAACTACAGGCTCTGTTGGAAGCCCCTTGGAGAGAGACTGAATCTCCTGACACTTCTGGGGTGCAGGACAGGGCCCGGTGGCCGGCTAAACCCCCAGTCATGATCCCACATTCAAAGTCCTCAGCTGGGTTCTGGAGGTGGGGCAGCCCCCAGACTGCTAGTCAGAACCTGGACCAGCAGGTGCCAAGTATGGAAGGGGCAGCATGGCCGACCTGCTCCCCTCATTGGCCACGGTGGGTATGATTTCAGTGCCCAAGGGCGGGCCTCCAGGCCAGGCCAGGATTGGTTCTGACAGTGGGCTGGACTAAAGATCTTGAGCTAATCTTGCCGGGGAAGGCGGGGACTATCTAATCAGAGGGGGAGGGATGTGTGCAGAGCCTGTCTCTCAGTCACTGTCCTCAAGACACCCGCCCCACCACACCAACTCTGGCGCTGGTGCCTCTTAAACAGTTAACTCAGTTTTCACAACAATCCTAATTGGCAGGTTCTTTTGTTATCTTCTTTTAGCAGATGGGGAAATTGAGCTGCTGAGAGAGGGCTGAGGGGGCACATACTTCATATCTACTTATGTGACCAAGGTCAAATAGAGAGTGAATGGAGACTGGGACTTGGCCCCAGTATGTTGGGCTTCAGAGCCTGCTTCTGGTCAGACACTGCATGGCTGGGAGAGATGGACACAAACCCGGAGAGAAATGCCTCACGCTTGCCATGGACATGACGGATCTAGGCTGTTGTAAGAATAAAGTCAGACTCACGGGGTGTGTTGCAGCAAACTGACATAGTAAGATTGACCTAGGGGGGCTTCCTGGAGGAAGGAATCCTCTGTCCCCTGTTTCCCTACTCACTTGTACCTGTTTTGTCTCTCCAACACCTGGACCCCTGCAGGTCTGGGGCGCTCTAAGGAAGCAACAGCACCTGCCCCTGTGGGAGAGCTGGCTTCCAGCAGCTTCCTGGCAGCTGTGGTGGATGCCTTGGAACTGGGTCCTCCGGTTGTGATCAGCCCGTCACTGAGTGGCATGTACTCCCTGCCCTTCCTCACCGCACCTGGCTCCCAGCTGCGGGGCTATGTGCCAGTGGCCCCCATCTGCACTGACAAAATCAGTGCTGCCGACTACGCCAGTGTGAAGGTACCTGTGTGTGGGGTGCTCCTACCAGGGCAAGGAAGGGCCCAACAGGGGCCTCTCCTTGTCCGAGGGTGTGGTCACCCTCCTTATCCAAGGGGTGGTTTCTGGGAGGAGCCGAAGCAACACATTCCACCCTTTGGATTTACTTAGCAGCCAATCCCTGTGCCAAACTGTGTGCTGGGGCAGACTCTAATCCGTGCAGTGCTGCTCTCTCTTAGGAGCTGGGGCTGCTACCCCCAACCAGCTAGTCTGACTTGTCACTCCTCATTTGGTGTGACCCCAGGCAGAAACTAGAGATGGGGAAGGCTGGAATGGCCCTGTGGGAGGCTGGGGGTGGTGTGGCAGGCCCCTGACAACTCTGCCTCCCTTTCCTTCCCCAGACCTCTGTTCTTATTGTGTATGGAGACCAGGACTCCATGGGTCACACCAGCTTTGAGCACCTGAAGCAGCTGCCCAACCACCGGGTGCTGGTCCTGGAGGGGGCGAGTCACCCGTGTTATCTTGACAAACCCCAGGAGTGGCATGCAGGGCTGCTGGACTTCCTGCAGGGGCTACCATGAGGGGTCCCCCCTCCTCGCCCCTGTCTCTTACCTTCTCTCCCCTCCATGGGCTCCTGCTCCTCATGCACAGACAGCAGGTGTGTCTGTGTTCTTGGAGGGAGGGGGTGTCCTATTGTCTCTTTTTCCTCTTTCTCTTGCAGTGACAAACTGAGGAGTGAAATCAAGATAAAAACTTCAGGAATCAAGGGCCGTAATCTGGTGGAGGGTAATAGATGAACTCTTGCAGCTTTCCTATTCCTGGCGTCCCTTCCTCTGCCAGCATCCTCACCCTATCTTCCTCTGACTGCCCTGCAGGGCAGTCACACCACCCACCTGGGCCTCTGAGGCCACAGGTACATGCAGGCCCACCCTCGTGCTTACACAGTCGGAGCCATCTGTGTCCCCAAACATGACCTTTCACAGGGAAGCAGCCACACAGGTGTAGGCCAGCTCTGCACTGACATGTGTAGTCTCTTCTCACACTGCATTTTGTGCACACATATGCATGTGTGCTTGTATACAAGCACAAACACAGGCATGTGTGCCTTTCCAACCATGCGGCACCCCACTCTCTGGGAAGGTGGGGACCCCATGTGCCATCCCTGGCAGGGCATCCTCTTCCAGATTGTGGGTGTGGCCACCCTGAACTCAATTCACGTGCAGGTTGCAGCTGGTCCCAAACCAGAATTGTCCCCCACAAAGGGGAGGTACACCCCTGGTCCCTCAAATCTCCCTGATTTCCCCCTCCTTCCTGGGCACTACACCACTCCAGGGTCTTCTCAGCCAAGCTTGTCTCCAGCTCTGAGGTTTGAGGGGGTTGGGGAGCCAGAGTGGAGGTCGGTGGAATAAAGCGATGCAATTAGACCCTGCAGGCTCTTGCTGTCTCTAGAGCACCGCCCCTCCCCCAGCCCCTTGGGACCGCCACTGCTCGCCCCTCCCCCACCCTGGCAGGACCAGATGGTCCCCCTGCCCTTTGTCCACCAGGCCAGATGGAGGGGAAGGGAGATTGGATTCCCTTCACCACCCCCACACACCCAGGTGCCAAGAGGCTCAGCTGGGGGGAGGGGGTTGGTGGAGGTCAGTGGGACCCGGCTGAGCCGATTAGGGAGAGGGGGAGATAGATTTGCTCCCCAGTGGGAGGTGAGGGGGTGCGCTGGGAGAAAGAGACTTGGAAAGTGCATAACTCCTCCCCCTACTTTTACCTGTTTCCGAGTACTCAACTGCGTCGTGGCCTTGCGACCCTAGCCCCTCAAAGAATCTGGGGGCAGCTCTGGGGAATCACGGGGCGCGAGCGTAAGGGTCACACTGCTCTCAGGCCCCTCCTCCAGCTGGTCCCGCAACCTGTCCTAGGTGGACAAGGGCCGGGCCTTGCGGAAGCCGTGGGTGGCTGAGGGTGTAAAAACAAGGGGTTTTGGTGGGAGAGAGCCCCGCTCGGAGAACTGAAGGCGCTGAAGCAAGGAGCCGGGGATGCGGCCCCGCAGAGGGTCGAAGTCCTAGCTCCGAGGGTCCAGATACCAGAACGCGGCGGAGCGAAGCAGCTGGGGGCTGGTGGCGGGGAGCAGACCGAAATGGGGGTGCAGGGGGCTCGGCAGAGGCACGGGGCTGGTGGCCCGGGCTGGAAGAACTGGCAGGCGGAGAGTGGAGGGACTCGGAGCCGGGCGCAGCGCGGGCGATGTAGGGAGGATCGCGGCTGGGACCGCGCTTCAGGCCGGAACCCCCCACGCGCCCCCCACTCACAGGAGCTGGAGGAGCTGCTAGGGGAGGGTCGTCCCAGCTCTCCCGGAAACGGCAGCCGCTCGGGGCGCACCGCGGCGCGCGGGGCGGGGCGGGCGGCTGCGGCACTGGGGCGGCTGGGGCGGGCCCGCCGCGCTGTAATCGGATCCGGGGAGGGGGCGGGGAGGGGCCGGGCCGGGCTGGCCGGGGGGTGGGGGGGTGCGGAGCCGGGCTCCGGGCCGGCCGGGCTCCGCGCCTGTCAAACCCCTCATTGTTCGCAGCTGATGTCACTCGCAGTTGTGAGCGGCCGCCTCTCCCAGGGACAATGTGGGACTGAGCGGCCCAGCCGCCGCGCCGCCGCCGCCGCCGCCGCAGGACAGCTCCAGAGAGGTAGGGCGCGGGCCGGGCGGGGCACCGCCAGCCGCGAAGTTTGGGGGTTCGGCCGGGGGCGGGGAGCCCGCTCCTGAATCCACAGGCCAGGATCCCGGGTTTTTGGGACTGGGAGACTGCAAGGAACACGTTCAGTGTCCCACATGGGCCTAGGCCTGCACAGGTGGGGGGCGCTGGTCGGTCAGAGGAGCACCCCGTACAGGGGAACGGCTTCCAGGAGACCTGAAACCCCAGATTTGAGGTCCTCATCCCATCTGCTGTTTCTGTCCGTTGGAACTACTCTTCTCTCCATCTCCTGCCCTGGGTTCTGGGTCTGCCCCATCTCTGTCCCCATCTGCCATTACCCTGCAGTTCCTGGCCCAGCACACACCCCTTCCCATTCTCTGCAGTCTTTGAGGGGGGGGTGCTTTAGACCAGACCTCCAGGAGGAGTATATGGAGATGCTAGTTGGGGGCTCAAAAGTGGTCCTTCCTGCCCCTGGACTCTTCAGCCTCTAAGCACTTGACTTAGCTCCTTAGCTGGTTCTGGGGTCTTGGGGGAGGGGGGAGAGGGGGCACTCCAGCTACTCACTTTAGCCTGGCCCTCAGGCCTGCCTGGCCAGGAGAGGGAGGTGCCCGCCTCCTCACTCCCCTATCCCAGGCCCGCCATCTTGAGACCTGTGGCACCCAGTGCCCCACCCGGCCCCAGCATCTGGGAGTGGTCTGCAAGGGGGTACACCCAGGGGCAGCTGCATTGTCTTCTCCCAGAATGTGGGCTCTTGTTCCCACCCACCCAGGACGGTCACCTTGTTGGACCAGCAGGGCATGTGTCCACTGGGGCTTCCTTCCTCCACAAAGAGATCTTAGACCCCAGGAACTCCTCAGGAGCTTAAACCTCAGCTCTGGCCCTCACTGTTTCCTGAGGTTACCCTCATTGCCTCAGAGCCAACACCTGGGACCCTATTCTTTTCCCATCTGAAGGTCCTTAGTCCTTTCTAGCCCTGGAACCCCCTCAACCTCCAAGGCACCCCCATCCCTGCCCCCAACCCCCAGTCTTCATCAGCATGCAGGCTCAGGCTGCCCAAACACAAGGGGATTGTTCTTCTTGCATGCTCAGGGTGGGGGGCTGGGAGCGGGCGGCCCACACACCCTGGCAGGCCCAGGCCAGAGGGAGGCTGGTTTGCCCCGCCCTATGTCCCCAGACAGGCTGTGTCCACCCTCCCTGCTCCCATCACTGCCTCCCCTCCAGCCTCCATCACATTTGCCCAGTAGTACTGACCTCTTGAGGAAAGTTCTGAGTCATACAGGTGGACTTCTGGGTCCTCCTAGCTGTGCCAGTTGCCTCTCGTACATATAACCTTACAAACAATCCCCTTCCTCTCTGGGCCTTAGGTTCCTCTCTTGATTGGTGAGACCCTTCCAGATGTGACAGGTTGAGCCCAACTTTGCAAAACCTATGCCACACCCCAGCTCTTCTAGAACCCCTGCCCCATGGAGAAACCCACTTTGGCTCCCCAGAAGTCTCAAAACATAATGCAAATCGCCCACCCTCGTGATGGGCTCAGGGAGCCCCTCGTCCCAGAGAAACAACAGGAGCAGGGGATGGGGTGCTGAGAAAGAGACTGGGCATCCCATCTAGGTAGACCCTGCCTTTCCCAGGCGGCTGGTCCCCCATGCTTTGGGTTCTCTCACCCCACCCTCACTGCACCTCAAGGGCCCTTTGCCTTAGCTCTGGCCTCTATTGCTTCCAGGCTCTGAGTCCTGTCTTCTTCCTGCACACTGAGTCTGGTCTTGTCTCCTGCTCACCTGAAGCTCTCTGTGTAGTAGAAAGACAGACGCAGGGCCTCTTGGTGGCCTAGAGGTTGTCTTAGCACTGTCACCACTGCGGCCTTGGTTCCGTCCCCAGCCAGGGAGCTGACCCACATGGTGCAGCAGACCTCTCCTGCCTTGTCCCCTGCTCCCCTCAGCAGTGTATTTCAGTCATTCTGCCTGTTCTGCTCCCCACTCTGTCTCTGGTGAATCCTCTCATCCCCGCACCTCTGGCCTGCACCCCAGTTCTTCTACCCAAAAATTAAAAAAGAAATTAAAAAAAAAAAAAGACAGGCCCAGAAATTCCCCATGGGGCCTTCTTTGAGTCACAGGCACGTCTTTGAGGGGCACATAGGCCTGAATGACTACATCTGAATTGAAAGGTTGGAGATAGCTTCACCAGGAGGTGGCATTTGAGAAGGATTTTGACAGAGAGTGGGGAGGATGGGCATTTCAATCTGGGATCAGCCTGGGCAAAGGCCCAGAGGCCTGGAGGTGCTAGGCATGTTTTGCAGCTTGGTGTGTGTGGGGGTTGGGGTGGAGATGAGACAAGAGAAGTTCGCCAGAGCCATATCATGGAGGACCTTGATGCCCATTTTATTTCTTGGGTACTGGGGAGCCAAGGATGGCTGTTGAGCAGCAGAGTGACCCAGTCTCAGCATGAAGAATGGCAGCTAGACAGATCTTTCTCAGTTGGGTGAGACAGTGAGATGATGGATGCCAGTGGGTGGGGCTATGCTCTTTCTCCTGGGCCTGGTCCTGCTTCAGTTTCCCTTGGGATGAAGCCTCTTTGGGGAGGCTGTAGCATTCCTGGCACCCAGAGCTTCCTTTACCCAGCGGGCACTGAGTCCACAGATAGTCCTGGTCAAAGTCTGAAACTTGAGGACCCCAGGATACACCTCCTTTGCCCCCCCTCCCATCCAGCCAACTCTCCCAAGAACTGGGTATGAATGGCCATTCTAGGAGACTGTCCGGCTGAGAGGCTGGGGTATGGGTACATGGATCTGAAAACGCCGGGGCAGACCTTGTGGAGGCCTGGCTAATCAGGGAGGATGAGCGTGCCCAGAAGGGGTCAGGGGAGTCAGGATCCCTCAATGCTGGCCCCCCCCAAACCCACTGTCCACCTCCCTGCCACGCCCTGCCTCGCTGATGCCCTGAGCCATTCCCCAGCATCACTGGGTGTGGCCAGCATGGCTGCTGGGAGCAGGAGTAGGAGGCTGCTCGCTATGGGGCTGGAGGTGCTGAGGGGGATGTTGGAGCATGTGAGGTGGGGGATGAACATGGGAGAGTGAAGGTACTCCACTTCTTTGTCCAGGTGGGTCATACGCCTTACTTGGTCCAGACACTCTGGCCTGCAGGGCCGAGGGAATCCCCCAAGGGGCGGGCTAGTTCACTTGAGTCGCCTGGCCCCAGGAGCCCTCCCCTCTCCGAATTGTTCTTGCTCCAGAACAAAGCCAGGGTGGACACTTGATCCCTGCGTGTGTGTGTGTGTGTGTGTGTGTGTGTGTGTGTGTGTGTTGGGGGGGAGCTGGCTAAGCCCCCGGCCCTTTGATTGGGCAGCTGTCATGAGAGAGAGACAGCTGGGGGGGAGGGGCAGGAAGGGGCAGCTACCATCGCTTACACAGCTGTCACCCCCCCTCCCGCCCCCTTCAGCCTGAGTGGCAAGAAGCCAGGGACAGAAGGAGTGGGCACTGCATCTGGTGAGGGGACCTGGGGAGCAGGAGGGAACATTCGAGGTCAGAGGCCTGGTCTGAGCTTGGTATGTTCTGCCAGGGAGCCCTGCTGACCAGACGGGGCTGGACACCCCCAGAGGTGAGCTGGAGGTCAGTGTGGCATGTCTCATTGCTGCTGTGTGGGCAGCCCAGCTGGGACCCAGAACCCCCCAGGCTGGGGCAGCAAATGACTCCCCAGAGCCCTGGTGAGGGCTAATAGCACTGCTTATTCTCAGGACGCCTTAGGGGAATAATTTGGGATAAGTGTCAGCACCCCTTGTTTTCACCTAGAGACAGCAGAGACCTTGAGGATCCCTCACAACAGGAAGGACACAACGAACACCTCTCCCCCTTCCCCTGCGCAGACGTAGAACAGGTGGGTAAACCGAGATCCAAGTCATGTGAGTGCCTGACCAAGGTGACCCACTGAATTTGGGGCAGTGGGGCTTTGCTGCAGACCTTTGTATCTTTGTCAGGGCAGGAGCCCCAGTTCTGGCCACATTCCAGTCCTTCTGCCCTATTTTTCCTGGAGCCTTGTGCCTGCATGAAGTGATGTGGAAATGGTATGGGGACAATAGTTAGGTCAGGTCTCCCAATAGTTACCATCTCAAAGGTCCGTGAGCCCCAGAAAATTCTGAAACTTGAGACCATGGCTCTGGACAAGCTGTCTGCTAGCCAGGCAAAGGTTTCAGAAATGACTAAAGCCTGGTCCTCGCCCTTGAAGATCCCCCCTGCTAGGAAGAAGACTGGCAGACCCAGGAGCAGCAGGAAAGGGGAGGCAGATTGGGGCTATGACAGAGAGCCCCAAACTAGCAGCCAGGACCCAGCTAGTGCCACCATGCCCCACCTCTCTGCCCTTGGGCAGGTTACAGACCCTCTCGAGGGATCAGGTTCCCCCTTTGTTTAGTAAATTGAACTGTTCCGCTAACGTGTGTTCCGAGCACCTTCGCTGGCATGGCTCAGGACGGCGCGCCAGGGACACAAGGAGAAGGAGGCTGCCTTGGCTCCTGCTCTAAGGGGCTCCCGGGCTTGGCTGTCCAGGGAGACAGAAACCAAGCACGTCATCACAAGCGCTTTGATGGGGGAAGTGCAGGCAGCTGGGGGAATGTTATTAGCAAGGGCAGCCAGCGTGAGACCGGCCAGGATGTTGAGAGAGCACAGCGCATCCACCGTCAACCTCTGACCTCGGAGGTTCTATGGATGGAAACTTGAATAGAGGAGCAGCTGCCTGGGGCGGCAACAATTTCGGGTGCTTGGGAGGAGGACAGGGTTTTCACCCCATTATATAAGATGAAGAAAAAGAACCTCATGCCACAGTGGCTTGCTCAGGTTTCCTGAGCAAAAAGCAGACTGTACACACCCACTTCCCACTCCAGGCCCCAGCTCTGACTAGTCAGGGACTTCAGAAGAGAGCACAGGGTAGGGCCTACCATGGCATAAAGAGTTAAATCTCAGCCTATGAAGCTATCCGCAGCCACTGCAACACGAGTTCAATCCCTGGCCATGGAGCTTCCCACATGGCGCAGCAGACCTCTCCTGCCTCGCCCACTGCTCCCCTCAGCAGTGTATTTCAGTTGATCTGCCTGTTCTGCTCCCCACTCTGTCTCTGGTGAGTCCTCTCACTACCAACCCCACCACCTCTGGCCTGCACCCCAGCTCTTGAATGCATAAATAAATAAATCTTATTAAAAAAAATGAAGAGAGAGCACTGGATAGAGCTCCATGCTCTTGGTTCTTATGTGAGGATACAGCAGGGGCCTGAGGAGGGAGGTGTCCAGAGCTTTCTAGAGTGCTCTAGGCCCAGAACACTCATCCCTCACTCCCACACCCTGCGGGCAGGAGGAATTTGCAGGGTTAGGACTCAGTCCTGGCTCAGACTTGGCACCGGCTTTCTGGTCCCCCAGTGAGCGCCTCATCAAGGCTGAGCCCTGGTGGCAGACAGCCGCTGGAGGAGAGGGATTTCCAAGCAGGATTAAGGTTCAGGATTAAGTAGGGGCATGAAACAGGGTCCGGTGGGGAGGGCTGGCGAGGGCTGGCGGTAAGGAGGGCTGGCGGCTGTGCTAATCCTAGCAGCTAATCTCTGGCTCCTCCTTCCTTCATCAGTTAAAGGCCTTGACATTCCCCAGCCCCCCCAAATTCCTTTCTTGCCCATCACCCAGTCCCAGAGGGAAGTATTTTCTCTATTTTATGGGTAAGGAAATTGAGACTCAGAGCCCGAATGACTTGTTTCTGGTACAGTAGAAAGTGCCCCAGGCTGGGAACGTGGCCAGTCTAGACACTTCTTACCTTCTCAGCACTCAGGAGCCGGCTGGGAACACCATTATGCAGACCGTGATCCCGTGACCCAGTCCTTGCCCTGGGGAGCTGAGTGATTCCTGCTTGGAGCTGTCTGCAGGGAGCTTTGGCTCCAGTGACCTTTAGGGCCTCTGGAGGTGGGACCCCCAGACCACCCCCATAAGCCTTTGCCAGGCAGAGGGAAGCAAGAGCAAGAGGGCCCCTTCTAGAGCCTCACTGCCTTTACTTCTATCTTCCTTTCGACATCTCCCACCTCCCATGGCTGCTGTATCTGTCCCTCTAGCTGCTCTGGCCTGCTCTAGCCAGTGGGGTCTGGCCCCTGGACACAAGTGACTCTGGTTTGAAGTAACCTTTCAAGCTTAACTAAACCTTCAAGGCCATTCCATAGGGTCTCCTTTTTTAAGAGGTGAGAGAGGGGTCTCCTCCTCTTTGGATTTCCTTAGGCCTCCTAGTTAATTCTTCTAAAATGGGGGGAAGGGAAGAATGCCTCTGGAGATTGGGTGCCCACCCATGTATGTACTTCTCTCATTCTAATTCTCATAAATCTTTAAGGTTTGGAACTGGTGTCCCCTTTTCACAGATTGGGAAGCTGAGGTTCAGCTGGGTTAAATGAGCTGTCCAGGGTCACATAGCTTGAGAGCTGCACACAAGCACGCTGGCTGGGAAGCATTTGAAGCTTGGGCTCCACTCTGTCTGCCTTTCCTGAGAGTTTGACCAACCCAGCTCTGCGTCAGGGCAGGGGACACAAAAGAGAGCTGGGCTCCTGCCTAACCCCTCTCCCGCCGCCCCTCCAGAGCCGGCCAGGCTGCAGTGTGGACACACTCTCAGGCCGCTGCGGCCCCAGCCCCGCCTGACAGGATGAGTGGCTCAGATGCGGGGCTGGAGGAGGAGCCGGAGCTCAGCATAACCCTCACGCTGCGGATGCTGATGCACGGGAAGGTGCGTGGGGGCACCGCTATGGCTTGGGAGGGGGCAGAGGGGAAGGTGAGATAAGGCCTGGAGAGCTTGAATTGGATCTCAGGTGGAGCCTCCACCTTGGCCGAGGGGATCCCTATACATGGAATTGTGGTACCCCCTGACTTTACTCTTACCTTGCTTGCAGGAGGTGGGCAGCATCATCGGGAAGGTAGGTGCCCAGTTTTGTTCTGTGTGTGCCCTTAACCCGAGACCTCAGTCCGGGAGAGGCGACAATGGCTGCTCAGGCTGAAAACGATTGTCTTTTGTCTCCCGCAGAAAGGAGAGACTGTAAAGCGAATCCGGGAGCAGGTGAGGATGGGATTTGGGGAAGAACCCAGGGCACCTGATTTGGGGGGGAGGGGAAAGCCCTGCCCCACCTTCTCTCTGAACCCTGCCTGAGTGCCCCAGGGGGTGGTGCTCTCCTGCTTGGCTGGGGCCTGCTGATCGGGGGCAGTCAGGCCCCCGCCTGGGACCTGGCGAGGAGGTCCCACTTCCCGGCTCTTGTCCTGTGCTCACAGAGCAGCGCCCGGATCACCATCTCTGAGGGCTCCTGCCCCGAGCGCATCACCACCATCACCGGGTCGACGGCGGCTGTCTTCCACGCAGTCTCCATGATCGCCTTCAAGTTGGACGAGGTCTGTGCCGGCCTGGGCGGGAGGCAGAGGGAGGCTCCAAGGAAGAATAGGACTCTCCCTCCACATGGCCACTCTGGGTTGGAGGGGAGGCCAGGCCCAGGCAGGCTTCTCTTTTTGGAGTGGGACTTGGGGAAGGGTTCCCCCTTCACCCCTTAACAGAAAGGGGGAGCAGCAGGGATGTGCACGGCCAACTCACAGCTTTCTTGCCCAGGACCTTTGTGCCGCTCCTGCGAATGGTGGGAATGTCTCCAGGCCCCCAGTGACCCTGCGCCTGGTCATCCCCGCCAGCCAGTGTGGCTCACTGATTGGGAAGGCCGGCACCAAGATCAAGGAAATTCGAGAGGTGAGAAGAAGGGGTCCAACCCCCCACTTCCAGGTGGGGTTCTGGGCTACGGCTTCTTAGCCCCTCAGGAGCTCTGAGCCTGGGTAGTCCTTCTCCGGGATATGGGGTAGCCAGCAGTGGCCCCCGTTCTCTGCTTGCAGACCACAGGTGCTCAGGTGCAGGTGGCAGGGGATCTGCTCCCCAACTCCACAGAGCGTGCTGTCACTGTGTCCGGAGTGCCCGATGCCATCATCCTGTGTGTGCGCCAGATCTGTGCTGTTATCCTGGAGGTGCTAGCCTGGGGAAGGGAGGGAGGGCGCAGGCAATGGTCCCCGAGTCTGCCTCGACACACCCCAAGCCCCACACATGACGCCATGGGGCAGGCGGGGCTACAGGGCTGGATTAGGAGCTCCAGCATGTCGGGGCGTGTTTACCTGTGGGTAACAGGGAGGGCCTTAAGGACTTACGTCCTTTGTGGGGGGTGTCAGTAGGGCCTGGGAGGGTTCTGACAGAATCTCCCCACTTGTGCCTTCCAGTCCCCACCCAAAGGAGCCACCATCCCATATCATCCAAGCCTCTCCTTAGGTACTGTCCTTCTCTCCACCAACCAGGTGAGGGGACCAGAGGGCATGGTGGGAAGAATTACTGGAGAAGAGATTGAGATGGGGGAGCGGATGGAAGAAGGAATGGGGGTCCCGAAAGTGGGCAGGAGTGATTCCAGACAAACCGCCCAGCTCTGTCACAGTAACCTGCTTTTCACCCACTTTGTCCCCACAGGGCTTCTCTGTCCAGGGTCAGTATGGGGCTGTGACTCCAGCTGAGGTGAGTACCCCACAGCCCACCGAGGCCCTTCCTAAACCACGCCACCTCTGACCTCTGCCCCTCCTTTCCTGGCACAGGTCACCAAACTGCAGCAGCTCTCGGGCCATGCCGTTCCTTTTGCCTCGCCCAGCATGGTGCCAGGTGAGAGTCGCTGCAGAGGGAGGCAGGGGCAGGTCTCAGGGGCCGGGCAGCCCCCCTAGAATGATAGGGAGTCAGGAAAGGCCCAGAACCAGGCCCGACCCCTCTTCTCCCCTCTCAGGACTGGATCCCGGCACGCAGACCAGCTCACAGGAGTTCCTGGTTCCCAACGACGTAAGCAGGGAATGAGTGTTTGCGGGCGGGTAGGAGCTACTTGGGGTCTGGGCCTCACCTCGGTTTGAATTCCGCCCTCCCCCCAGCTGATTGGCTGTGTGATCGGGCGCCAGGGCAGCAAGATCAGTGAAATCCGGCAGATGTCAGGGGCACACATCAAGATTGGGAACCAAGCGGAGGGCGCTGGTGAGCGGCACGTGACCATCACCGGTTCGCCGGTCTCCATCGCCCTGGCCCAGTACCTCATCACTGCCTGGTGAGCATGGGGCGGGGGGAGGCGTGTTGCAGGTCATGGGGTTTACGTGCCCAACAAACCCACAAGTGGGATGGGGAGAGCTGACCTCTTTTCTCCGTCTGGGTCTGTCCTCTGCTACCCCTACCCTGCCTAACTCGCTCCATGTTGCCCCGTCCTCCCTGTCTGTATCTGTCCCTCATGTCCTTTTCCACCCCTTTCTGTTCTCCCTGGGTCTTCGGCCTTCCCTTTGGTCCCCTCACCCCATGCTGTATCAGCTTGTCCTGTCTTCCCATCCTCGCCTTTCTGCTTTCCCATCTTCTCCCCCAACCCCTCCACCCCCATGTCAG
The DNA here is from genome assembly GCA_004024925.1 of Scalopus aquaticus. Classification (NCBI taxonomy): domain Eukaryota; kingdom Metazoa; phylum Chordata; class Mammalia; order Eulipotyphla; family Talpidae; genus Scalopus; species Scalopus aquaticus. The sequence continues at coordinate 39,878 of PVIJ01005094.1, forward strand.
TGGTCTCCTCAGTTCCTCTCTCCTATTTTTCATCTAATCTCATCCCCTATATTTGCCCTCACTTCCCCCTCTCTCATCCCCTCTTCCCTTTCATCTCCCCCCTGTATCCCTTCTTCCAGTCTAGAAACGGCCAAGTCTACCTCTGGGGGGACGCCCGGCTCAGCCCCTGCAGACCTGCCTGCCCCCTTCTCACCGCCCCTGACTGCCCTGCCCACAGCTCCTCCAGGCCTGCTGGGCACACCCTATGCCATCTCCCTCTCCAACTTCATCGGCCTCAAGCCCGTGCCCTTCTTGGCTCTACCACCTGCCTCCCCAGGGCCACCACCGGGCTTGGCTGCCTACACTGCCAAGATGGCAGCGGCCAATGGGAGCAAGAAATCTGAGCGGCAGAAATTCTCCCCCTACTGAGGCCAGCTGAGGCACAGGCTTGGGGTGGGCAGGACCACCAGCCGGGGGCTGTCTCTGCATTCTACCTGCCCGAGGAAAGCCCACCCTGGGGTCCCATATGCCGCTAATGCCCAGACGCATGGATGCACCTCCCCACCCCTGTCCCGGTCTGTAGGAGTTTCTCCTCTCAGAGTTGGGGGAGTTTCTGGCCTAGTGTTCTGGGAGCTGTGGTCCCAGGGTAGGGGTTCCACCCCTTCGCTCTGTTCTTGAATGCAGGGAGCATCCTTAGTGCCCCTACGTTGGGGAGTCATTTATGCACTCCCCACCCCTTAGGGCTTCCCAGCCTACTGCCCCCCTGTGGGGATCAGGGAGGAGGGCTGGGGGCCAGCTGGGGGCCATGCTTCTCCCCACCTCCCTGCAGATTCCTGCTGCTTCCACTGAAACCCTTTTAACTGGAATGGACTGGTTGGGCTTGGCAGAAGGCGACCCATAGAGGGAGCACTGCCGGGTAGCTGGGGGAGTGGCTTGGGGCAGGGGCCGAGTTCTCAGCAGCAGACACTCTGTACAGTTTTTTTCAATTCCTGTTTTTGAATAAATATTCTCAGAGACCAGGAAGCTGTGAAACACTGTGGGTACTGGGATGGCAAACTCCTGAAAATGGGTGCAGCTGAGGTCCCAGGGGACCCCCAATTGGTGAATCCATCAGTCCCGGTTGGGCCCTGGTCCCTTCTACATGCCGATCTGGGGTTTCAAGGCCTTTTGGAGGTCGTGTTATCCAGCATCCTGATCCAGTTGTTTCCCAGGCATTTTAGAAGCTGATGGAGGAGTTGCAGTAGCTTTGTCCATCTCCCCTCGGTGCAGATGTCAGGAAAGTCTCCCTATTGGCTCCTCCTGCGGTGGCTGCAATGTAGACCCTGCCCTGCTTGGCCCATCCCGTTGGCTGTGAGCTCTAGGGCCCTCTTATCTGTGTCCCTGGAGCCTCTACTCCTTCTTTGGGCTGGGGACCATCCATGCGTACCCAAAACAGCTGAGCTGGAAGAGCCCTTTGACATGGTCCAGGGTAGGGATGGGAAAACGGAGGCCCATGGATGGCTAGGTCTGTGCACAAGGCCAGGTAGAGTGGGGTCCAGAACCGAGGATTCCTGCCTACCAAAAGCCTTTGGGTCTCACCAGGCTCAGGTACACTTTCTCCCATGTGGAGCCGGAAGTCCAGGCAGGACACCTGCTACAACCTGTGCAGGAGGCTGGATGGGTCCCTTCTCCTTCTCCCATCCTCTGTTCTCCAGTCCCAGGCTCAGCTTGGGAGAGAGATCTCTCATGTGCTGCTGGCGTGTGCAGTCTCTCCCCTCTTGTCAAATCCAAGTCTTGTTCTGGTGCCTCGGAATGACCCAGGGCAGGGCCATCCGGAAGTCCCTGGAGGTGCTGCAAGAATGCCGGTGGGTGCCAGGTCCTTGGCGTGCAGGCCCGTGGTGGCCGGGGCAGGACTTGGCGGGCTAGGCGGCCCAGTGCCCTGCGCACAGGGCGCTGCAGTAGGCCATACAGAAAGGGGTGAACTGCAAAGGCTGAGTAGGCTACCCAGGTGACCGCAGTCTCCACTGCTGTGGCCTGCGCAGCGGGTGCTAGACACGCACAGCCATAAGGAAGCCAGCAGGCTGCGAATTGGCCCACGGCCAGCGCTGGGGCCAGCGCCGCTTTGCCCCCTGGCAGGCGAGGCCGGAGGGGCGGCAAAATGGAGAGGCGGCTATCCAGAGAGTCTGACCGTGGACGGGCCTCGCGCGCCGGCCGCGGGGGCCGCAGGGCAGCGCGGCGCGCCACAAGGAAAATGCCGCTGTAAGCCCCAAGCAGCAGGAAGGTGGGCAGCGCGAATGCCAGCAGCGCCCAGAGTGGCCGGAAGGGCCCAAGGCCCCCGGCTAGCACCGAGCAGCGAGCAGGGGCAGGGGGTGGTGCGGAAAGCGGCCCGAGCAAGGAGAGTGTGCCCAACAGCCCTGCCACAGCCCACAGGGTGGCGAGCACAAGAGTAGGCGGAGGCCAAGCGCTTGGCCGCAGCGGTTGCGCTATGAGGCGGTAGCGCGCTAGGCCGAGCGCGGCCACGCCAAGAGTGCAGGCGGGCAGGAGCGCCGCGGAGAGGAAGCGCGCAGCGCGGCAGGGTGCGGGGCCCAGGCGCACGTGGCCCAGCCCCGGTGGCGGCGCGGCCAGCAGGCCCAGCGGCATAATGGAGGCCGCTGCCAGGAGGTCCACGATGCACAGGTGCACCAGGTAGAGCGCGTCGCTCAGTCCTGGCGTGCGCAGCACCACGACCAGTAGCGCACCATTGCCCAGCAGTGCTGCCGCCTCCACGACTGCGGCCAGGACCAAGGCCATCGAGCCTGCTACCTCTGTGGCGTCCAGCCCTGTGGTGTTGGCCATTCAAGCGCTCGGGCTTCACCCTGTGCTAGGATGCAGAGAGCGAAATGGAATGTTCCCCTCCCCCTCCCCCCCCCCCAAACCAGTCCCATGCTCCTCTGGCCTCTCACCTCATAGGCTGCCCAGGTTCTGGCTCTCTGGCCCAGGCTGCCATCCTCTGGGGGGCTTGGCCAGCCCCATCAGGGGTGCAAGACCAGGCCTGCCGGCTCTCTCCTCTGCCCCAGCAGCCCAGCCCCAGCTGGAGATGGTACTGGCTGTCACTCTGATGTGCCTTTGGAGACACACAGAGCTGGCAAGGGAGGGGCAGGGCCTGGCACCACACCAGCCCCCTGGGTCCTAGCAGCTGCCAGCTGAAGGCTGGAGGCTCTGTTGTGGAAGAGCCTGGGGGTGCCTGGGAGGGTACAGGCTGGAGTCTAAGCTGAGGCTGGTAGAGTGTGGGCTTTGGAGTCAACCAGATCCTGGTGGGCCGTCCCCAGGTAGCTCCCCATCTGTTCTCCCCTCCTATCCCCATCAGTGGGAGTAATCAGATTATACAGCACTTGTACTGAGGGGAAACTGAGGTACCAGTGAGACAAGAGCTAGAGCAGGGAGACCCCTAGATACACCCCGGCCCCCAGGAGGGCTAGTTCTTTCAGAAAGAGAGGAGGCCATGTAAAATGAGAGAAAAATCACAGGACTTGGCACATAGTAGGTGCTCAGCTGGTATTTATTAGCTTGGCATAGAACAGGTGCTTCATGATAGTATGTGGAATAAATGAAAGGCGTCCATAGGGAACAACTGCTGGTTTTATTTGTTTTTGCTGCTCAAACAAGTCCTAAGATTTCTTTACTAAGAGCACCCTGACTTTTGTTTAAGAAATCACCCTTCCCCAACACCCAATTGGATTATGGATCTCATAAACCAGATCCCATCCCTTTGATTAGGCACAAAATCTAGTCCTAGCTGATGTCATTTTAGAGTCAATGGACTGGAGAACGGAGCAGGGTCCTTGGGTTCACTCTGGGAAAGGTTTCACCAGAGCTCCCTTCGGCAGCACATGACAAGTTTCTCCTCGAGACAGAGGCTCAGTTATACTTAAAAAACAGGTTTATTAGGGCAAGGAAGTAAAGGACACTTGTACAGATACAAATGGACAGGAAGAGCTGCCCCTCTGAGGGAGGCAGGTCTGCTAAGAGAGGCCTGCATGGTGCAGGTCACCGGCAGACAGGCAGGCCGCTGCCCTACAGAGGGACAGAGTTGGTAAAGGAAAGCACCTGCATAGGCACAGGTGGGCAGAGAAATGGCTGCCCCGAGTTCTTGCAGGGATGGCACTGATACAGCCTTCTTTCAGTTGGGAGGGGCTCATCTTTGAGGATGGCTGTCTGTTTGCTGGCTAGCTAGAATTAGAAAAGAGACCGGAGATTCTACAGTGGGCTCAATCTCCATACCTTTGGCCCTAGACTGCAGTCTGGCTCCTACCTATGCTTTGTAACTTAGGAGCTGGCACCTAGGGATTGTGCTGATGGTTATGTTGATTTCTTCTACCCCCACTTTCTTGTGTGGGTCTAGTTCTAATCTTATTTTGCGTTATATCTCCCCCATCACCGGCCATCCAGGCACCCCTAACCTCACCCCCCCACCCTGCTCAGATGGTCTGCTAAGGGAAAGTCATGTGACCCCAGTGGGCTATGTCCCCCAAGGGAAGTCATCCAGTCCCATCGCAAAACCCCATGTGTACACTGATAGCTGGTATTCATATCTGAAGCTCCTTCCTCTTCTCTGAACCCCAGATTTGAGCTGCCTCTTCAGTATCTCCATCAGGACTCTGACTGCTGGGCATCTCAAACTTCCTGTTCAAAACAGCCATGACACTTGACCCCTCCCCCACCTGCTCCTCTCAGTCCATCTTAGTAAACACCATCTCTGAAGTTTTCATTGCTGCCTCTTTTCTCCATTAACATTCCTGAATCCAGTCATTTCTCCCACCACCACTCCACTGGTCCCAGTCACATCTCTCACCTGGATTGTGTCAGTGTCCTCTTAACGGATCTCCTGGCCTCTGCCCTGCACCTTATGCTAGTCATTTGCTTCAGATCCATTCCCCCGTTTTCCACAGTGCCGCTTTGCCCTTAAGGGAGCAGTACTCCCAGCATCCTTTGCCAGTCGAATTTTGGATATATTCAATCAATGAAAATAACCAGTAGGACACGGGAGGGTGGAGGGAGGTAAAAGGGATACTCTCCTTCTCATGCTTGGCCTGGGGCTCTGGATGTGTCTCTGTAGAAGACAGCCCCTCTCTCCATGGCCCTGGTTCCCTTCAGGCAGGTTGCCCTGCTGGACCTTAGAAAAACCATTTTCTTCTACCAGTCCCCAGCCTAATCTTTGGAATGTCTCACCGTCCCCTTTAGTACATAGTTCAATTCCTTCCCTGTATCAGATTCCTCTTGCCTAGAAAACCTACAGTGATTTCAGTTTTGCTGACAGCATCTTGACTGGCACATCCTATAGTCCATTCTCTACCCAGCACCTGAAGACAAATCAGATCCTGACACTGTTCTCATTCCTCAAAGTAGAATTCTTTTGAGAAATTTCTCAGAGTAGAACATTCTCTTAGAATAGAATATCTGTTGCTTAGATGGGTCTTCCTCTGTGCTGAGTTGGCCCTCTTCCCACCTCACCAACCTCACCCTTGCCTTGCCTACCAAGCTTCCAGCTGCAGCAATCATTCATCATGCTCCTCCTACACGTCAAACTGTCCACCCCAGGACCTTTGCACTTGCAGTTTCCTCTGTCAGAACACACTTCTCATAGCTTGCTCCCTCACCAATTAAGGTCTCTGCTTGAGAGGGGCCTTCAGTGACCATCTTTTCTAAAGTCGTTCCACCTTCCCATCATTAATCCTTTCGCCCTGCTTTATTTTTATTTCTGGCTCTTCTCCTGCCTGACATGCTATTTTGTATCTATGTACATGTTTGTTTAGAGCCTGTTTTACTAGACAGTAAGCTCCAGGACAGCAGGGACCTCTGCCTGTGTCTTGCTCATACCAGTGCCCCTGGGTAAAGTTAGCATCAATACAAAGTAGGTGGTGGAGACCACCTGGAACTCCAGATTTAACTTGTTTCTTGCTGGAATTCAGAGGACCTCAGTATAATTTTCCATAATTCAGATGAGAAAACTTGCATCCAGAGAAGGAAGCAATGTGTCCCATATCGCAAGCTGAGCTATACCTTGTTTCTTAGGCTTTGTCACACAGACACTACTGCCTATACTTGGCCACAACCTGAACATGGGAGATGTTCTGGAAGATGAAATTGGTTCTAGGAAGGGCAAAGCCAACACCTTCTCCTTGCCCAATTAGGTCTGTAGGCCTGAGGCAGCCCCTAAGCTATTAGGGTTGGAGATGGCTTAGCAGGGCCAGGTGGGATCAGCAAATGAGAAAGGTGGACTGGAGAAGGCAATAGGGAGGGGTGGGACTATGGTGGGTTGGAGAGTACATGTTCCCTTCAAAATCATTCAAATAAATTAAAAGTTAAAGCACTTTGTAGTTTATCTGTTGTGTAAGTGGCAAAAATAAATGCAGCATTAATCAGAAACTAATGACCTTGGCTTTGTACAGCAGGTAAGTGGAATGGAGTGAAGGGCGAGGAGATGGACAATTCTGAGCATGCATTTTTGTATAGATTAGGCTTTTGGAACTATGTTAATGTTCTGCATGTTGAAAGAAAAATAAGTCAGTGAAGATGGGGAAAAACCCCTAAAAATAAATATAAACAGAAATAAGTGAACCTACCTATATTTCAAATTAACTCAACTACACTAAAGGGAAATGAGTAACTAACCCAACTAACATTTTGGTCATAGACCCTTCGTCTAAAGACAGAAAGATAATCTTGAATAAGATTCACTAGAGTTTGAGCTCTGCTTAGAAAGTTTGCTTTTCACAATGGCATGAGTACAGCAATTCCTAAATGCCTTTTTGTGTGGGACTGAGAAAAAAAAAATTTTGTGTGTGACTGATAGAAACCAAGGTTCTTATCATTAGAGCAGGAAGGTATAAATTGGGGAAGAGTGGAAGAAGCCTGCAGTGTTTCATTGGAATTGGAGAAATACATATAGACAGACGTGTCTTCATTTATTTATGGATACTATTTCCTAGTACTCTTGCTACAAGGATGTAAAGGCCCCAGTGCCAAGGAACACAGCTATTAGTCAGATCCTGAATTCTAAATTACCATTTGTTGCTCGAGGGAACCAAGGTTCTCTGGAAATTCCAAGTTTGTGCAAGAGGAATCTGGGCCATTTTGTGAGGCCAGAAAGTAAGGGACTGCTTAAGAAATGATGGAGGGCCTCCCTGATGGTGCAACGGGTTAAATCTCAGCACTATGAAGCTATCTGCAGCCACTGCAGCACGAGTTCGATCCCCGGCCAGGGAGATTCCCACATGGCGCAGCAGACCTCTCCTGCCTCGCCCTCTGCTCCCCTCAGCAGTGTATTTCAGTAGATCTGCCTGCTCTGTTCCCCACTCTGTCTCTGGTGAGCCCTCTTAGCACCCTCTGCCCCACACACCTCTGGCCTACACCCCAGTTCTTGTATGCATAAATAAATAAATCTTTTTTTTAAAAAAAGAAATGATGGAGACACAGAAGTCAGCTTTAAGGACCTTTATTGGTCAAATCTGGGATAATCTGGGGATCAAAATAAATTACAAGAGTAATGGACTATGTAGTGCACTGCATAAAATAAGAATACATAAATGCATAGTGATAATAGTGATAATAAAGAAAGGAGAACCATTAGTTAATAAATATGAAAGAAATGATGAAATCACATAACTACCATTTGCAACCACCTTAGCAAAAATCGAGTCAGGTAATCACTTTCAGGTAAAAGCCATCAGTGGATATTAAAAGCCAGTGGGTGACGAAAGTTAATGAGGAACGGGACATTTGTATCTCAAAATATTTTCCCACAGATTCCTGGGAAATTAACAAACAGGAGAAATGGTAACTCCTCAGTGGGGAAACCTGGTGGACACCACCGTAGTCAAGCAATCAAAGTTAATATCACCAAGCACAAGTCGTGTCCCTCTGATGTACATATTGAGGACACGTCATTTATGTCATGTTCCTGCTCAAAAGGCAGTACCTGAATCTAGTCCTGACAAAACTTGGACAAAGCCAAACTGAGACAGATTCTCTAAGACAACTGTCGCATATTCTTCAGGAGTGTCAGGAAGGCCAGTCGTGACGGGAAAGAAAGGCCGAGGATGGTGTCGGGTTGAAGGAGACTACGGAGACAGGAGAGCCCAAGGCACCGTCTGATCGTGGGCTGGGGCCCGACCTGACCTGCTCCCAGGCTCTCCATCCCCTTGTGGACGCGGGTATCTGGGATGGCAGTGGGCATTCCTTTAATGACTGCAGAGCCGCGCCCCTCTGATGTATGCTTAACTCATTTACAATATTCAGACGTAAGACACATGAGGATGCTGAGACATGAAATCTGCCTGGCAACGCCGGGCCTAAAGGACAGACTCACCAGGGGTTTCTCCAAATTTGGGGTCACGGTTCTCTTTGAAGTCTCCGTTATCAGAAGAGTTTGGTTGTCGCGGCCATGGATGTAAGGTTGATCAGGGCAGGAGTGTGTGTGTGTGTGTGTGTGTGTGTGTGTGTGTGTGTGTGTCCCATATTGTGAGTGAATGCTCCCTGGTGTGAGGCTGGAGTGGCGTGATGGGTTGCCATGGAGAAAGGAGGGCCAGGTCTGGTGCAACTGCAGTGCAGTCAAGCAGAAGCTTGGGGAAGGGTGGGGAAGGGAGTGAATACATGTTTAATGAACTTGCCTGCGATGCTTGAAGTTCAGCTAACCTTGGTGCTCACGCCTCTCGGATGGACAGTGTGGGCTAGGGTGCACAGCCTGGGTGGATGTGGGGATCTGACCCACGTTCAACCTGTGCCTCTAACCACACAGCCTGGAACAGGTTGCTCCATCCGTACCCCAGGTGCACCACGCCCATCACCTAAGGAGGTGAGACCCTGGGGGCATAGTCACACCAAGGCTAACAAGGATTGGGGGATCACTGTCTGGGAGCTAGAGGGGGCATCAGAGGTGCGCAGAAAGATTGGGGATGATGGTCTAGCTCCCAGCAGGGCCCTGGGGGCCAGGGCGGCTGCTCAGAGGTGAACCTCTAGCAGGTAGCGCAGGCAGCACTGGCTCTCTTGGTAGATGAGGTACTCGCTCTGGGAGAAGCTGGAGCTGCTGAACTCTGGACATTGCACAGGTTGGCCCTGGGGCACTGCCACTCGCTTGCCATCCAGTTCCAGCTCTGTGTCCTCGGTCGGATCTGCAGGGCACAGCAAGGGTCATGGGTGACCAAGGGTCACTGGTGCCTGGTCTCAACAGTGAGCCCTGCCCCCCATGCTGTCTACTTCTGTTTCTGGGAATGCCGGCTCATTTCCGCCTTGCCATCATTGCTCCTCATCACATCTCTTCTCTGAAGCCCTCCTGGATGCCCAGGAGTGATTTGTTGGATCAGCAAATGTTTGTTGAATGACAAAGTGAACGACGGCAGTGAGAAAGCCTGCTTGTTTTTGTCCCTCTCAAAAAACCCTTCCCTGCTCACCTCCTCCCTGAAAGCCTCCTGGTCCCCTGTCTCAGCCCTACCTCTATCGTCAGGCCTAAACAGCTTCTGGAACTCACCAGGCTCTGTGTGGCCTCGTGCAATGACACTGTCGAAGCCAAGGGGTGGCTGCTTCAAGCTGGGCTGATCGATGGTGATGTGGTGCTCTCTGCCCAGTGCCACCTCGCTCAGGAACATGTAGCCGATGTGGTGGGTCCCGCAGGACATGCCCCTAACTGGGGGCACAGGGAGGCTCAGCAGGGCAATTTGGCCCCTCCTGCCCGACTCCCTGGGCTCCTCTGCTCTATTATCTCATCTGATTTTGCTGCTCTGTCCCAGAAAAGTGCCCCCTCTTCTTCCATCTTAAAGCACCCCTTGTCCTGGCTATGTTCCCTCACATCTACCGCCCCACTCTTAGGGCCCCTCCAGCCAGGCCTCTGCACCTCCAGTTGTCCTCACCAAGGTAAAAAATGGCTTCCCAGTGACCCAATCTGAGGTGGGGGGCTTTTCTCCCTGGCCTGCTCTGCTGGCTTTTCCACTGGCATCCTTCACCCCTACTCTGGGACCTGCTTGCCCTGGCTCTCCTGAGTTACCCTCATCTCCCTCTTAGACGCCTCTGCCATCCTGGCAGACCTCTTGGCTTTGGGCCACCTCAGAACATCCTAGAACTTCAGCCCCATCTGTCCTTGGATGAATACTTGGACCTTGCTCTCTTGGATGTGTGGGTGGTGGCAGTCACCAGTGATGGGGCCAGCCTGGGCTGAGAAATCAGTCTGGGGAAGTCATGTCAGGGAGGACACGTATCTACAGAAACTTGGGGGTCATCAGAGACACCCTGGATATTTCCCCACATGCTGCCCATTCCACCTCCCACAGTCGCCTCCCCCCGCCACCTCCACTGCCTTAGGCGCCATCACATCTGACCTGGATGAGGCTCCCCCCGGCCTCTGGCCTCAACCACGGCTGCAGCTCTGGCCCCTGCCATATACTGGATGCCACATGGCTCCCTCAGTCTTCTGGAACCCCCAAGGTCCCTGCCACACTAAACCTTTGCTCTATGGTATATTGTCAGGTGAGGCCCTCGCCTTCGACAAGCTCCCAGCCTCTGCTGAATTTCCTCTTCCAGCCCCTCCTGGTCTGGTTGCCATGCTCGTCTTCCCTGTACCCCCTCCAGGAAGTTGTCCCTGACCACTGGGTGCATGCCGAGGCTCCCGAAGCCCCAGGGTGCCCGGCCAAGCACCCTATCAGTAACCGCTCAGCGGTCGCTCTCCAGGACCCACCATGGGGTTCCAGTGGACTAGGGCAGGGACCATTCCTCCCAGTGCCCCCACACCCGCCCAGAACTTGACCCTGAGGGGCGCCTCACCATAGCCAGCTGACTTGCTGTTCTCCGAGGCAAAGTAGATGCCCCTGCCTACGCGGCCACCAGAATGTGGCATGATGCGGAGCCCGCTGGTGAGGATGGCGGCCACCACAGCCACGTTGGTGCCATGCCAAAGTAGCCTCCGATTACCCAGCTTGGAGTGCGCCTGGAACCTGTCTCCCTGAGGGGGGAGGTTGGAAACGGAGAGTCATACCATCCGAGCTCAGGCGCCCCTCCCTGCTTCACAGGGGGTGACCGCGGCCGAGGGCTCCTCCGGTCACTCACGCACAGTCACGCACATGCGCGCAAGGCGAGGCCTGACGGAAATTGCTCAGCGTTGCTAAGCAGACTCGCTCAGGGCAGAAAGGCTGAGATCATCTCTCTGAGGGACAAGAGACAAGGGAGAGGAGGCTGGGGGAGCTTTTCCTCACCTCCCCTTCTCGGTTGACTTTCCAAACGTGTTGAAGAGCAGGGCACCTGTAGTTGCTGCCAGTCTGTTTTAAGTAGGTAAGTATCACCTGTGGGGAGAGCAGAAGTTGGGTTCCAAGGGTGAGAGACCCCCACTAGACCCCTAGCCCAGAAGTCTTCCTCAGGTCCTTGAGGCACAGGCTGAGGGCGAGGGACTCCTCTGAGTACCTAGAAGGCAGGTGGGCAGAGATATGGTGCCTACTGTGGTCCCAGCCCACCTGGTACTCTGGTGCTTTGGAGTCCAGCAGCTGGAGCTGGCATTTGAGCAGCTGGTAATCTCGGTCGAGGGGGTGTGGCACTTCCTCCACTTTCTCCTCCTTGAGAGTCGCCTGCAGAGTCTGGGCCAGCTCGATGTCTGCCAGCACCTAAGGCAAAGGCCATCGGCAGCTTGTCTGCCCACCTGAGTCCAGCTTTCCCTCCCCGAACTTGCTGGTAACATGGCTACCCCACCTGTCCGTCCACCTGCTCGTCCCCCTTCCATTTATCTGTCTGTCCTTCTGCTCCCTTGTCCTTCAGTCTGCCCACTGCAGTCTATCTCTCTGTGCCTTCTTTGCCACCTGTCTCCACGTCCCTTGCCCCATATGTCCGGTACCCCCCGCCTGCCCACTCGCCAGCCCTCACCAGCAGCATGTCTTTCTTGGCCTGCAGAAGCTCAGAGGAGTTGATGAGTGGGGGCCGGTTACGGCCAAAGTTGTGGGGGATGACCGTGTAGAAGTGGGAGGACAGCTCCTCCAGGCTGGGGCCCTCGTCTGAGGGGGTTTTCAGGGCCTCCTCCAGGGCCTCCAAGGCCTCAAAGCCCCGTGCGATCTGCTGCTTGCTCAGCTTTCCCAGGGGCATCTTCTTCACATCTGGGGGAGAGGGCAAGCAGGGCCCTTAGCCCCCCGCTTCCATCTCCGGGCCCTGCCACCCCGCCTGGCCCCTCCCTCACCCAGGTTCATGGAGGCCATGGAGTCCTTGAACATGTCCTTGCTGAAGATGTTGGTGATGAGCTTCTGCGTGGCCGCATCCAGGGAACAGGGCCGCACCCGCTGGAGCACGGTCTTCACGGGGCCTCCGTCCACCTAGCAGAGAGGGCACGAGCGTGCAGGAGCAGTTGAACCGGGCTGCCCCATCTGGACCAGGGCCTGGGGCTAGACAGAGAGGGGCCGGACGAGGCCAAAGCGGGGACCTCCGTGCCTGAGCTCACGCAGCCGCGCCGCGGCCCAGCCGTCCAGCCCCACCCGCCGCCCACCCATTCCCCTTCACCGCAGCTTCCTGGGCGTCGTCCCCGGCCTGCACTTCGATGAGTGTGTATTTCCCGGGGTGGGCCACAAACTGGTTGCGCGCTGCCCAGCGGTTCTTGGTTTTTTCCCAAAATTTCTTCTCAAAGTCCTTCTTTGCATCCTCCAGTGATGAGAAGCTTTTGAGCTTCGACTGGCCCACCTCCCCCTGCAAGTGACAGCCTTCAGGGCCTGCCCACCATAAGCATTTGCTGGCCTCTGCGTGCCAGGCCCTGTATCTAGCACCCCTGGACGGGCGGTGGGTGGGAGGGGGCACAGTTGGCAGCTGTGGCCTGAGTAAGCTTGGGGAGCAAGCTTACTCCGGGGAGCAGAGGGCAGGAACTGTGGGCTGCAGGGAGGAGGCAGGCGCTCACCACACGGCCCCAGCGGTTCCAGCAGACAAAGCCATCACCTTCTTTCAGCAGCTGGAGGATGTAGAACTTATTGTTGTTGCTCCCGATGTTGGTCTGGTTTAGGGTGCAGTCATAGTCTTCGTGTACCTGGGCCGGGGAGGGTGTGGGGAGGCCGGGCTGACAGGGTCCCTGCTGCAGCACTGGGGCTGGGCAGGGCAGGAGTCAGACTGCTCACCAAGGCCTGACGGCACTGGGCCTTCAGAGGAGGCCATCTTGGAAAGCGTGAGGGGTCAGGGTTCAGCCCTGGCGGATGCAGTCTGAGGGGACATGGCTAAACTTGGGCATGGTGGGGGGGATCTAGAACATGGCTGTGTCCTGGGTGGGGGGATCGGAGGGAGACATGGTTCTTCCTTGGGCATTCGATAGGGACATGATCCTGCTCACTGAGGGATCTCAGGGGGACATGGCCTACCTTGGGGGAGCTGGTTCGAGGGGACATAGGTGAGGGGATCTGAGAAGCTCAGGGCCCTGCCCTGGGTCTGAAGAGCAGACACAACCTGCTGCTATCGCGGGATATAGCCCTGCCTGACGTTTGGGATTTGGGGAGCACGTAGTTTACCTAGGAAAGTCCCTAGGGGCTAGGGAGCAGGTCTAAAAGTATTTATGCTTTCAGAGGAGGGACTACAGCTTACCTGGGCCTCAGGATTGCTGCTGAGTGGGCACACGGGGTCCACTCGGACTATGCGCTTCTCTGTGGGTGCAGCCCTCAGGGCCTCTGCGGCTGAGCGGAAGCTGTCCTCCTCCTCTGCCCCCTGCTGCCCCTTCTTTTTCTTAGGGACCTCAGGTGATCCTGGAAGCTTGCGCTTTGGAGCCATGGCTGTTCTGGGGCACAGAGCAGACTCAGGTTTCCATGGCCTCTGCACCCTTCCCAGCGGACACAGCACTGAATCTGCCCCACCCTGCACTTGCACTTGCACTTTGGCAGCCTCCTCCTGCCTCCACTATCCCAACCCAAACTGCTCTCTGCACCTCAGATATGGCTCTCCCCCAGTCACAGGGGCGAGGCCAGTCTGCCTGCTCTCTGTCTGGGAGGGCGGGTTCCCTACCCTGACCAGCTCTCCGGTGTATCCAGAGGTGTTAAGGAAAGTGAAAGAAGCATCTCTCCCTTTCCACTTCTAGGCTCCTCCTCCCTCCAGAGCTCCCTCTGGGTACTGCCTGCTCCTCCCTCTCAGCTAACACCACCTTGGCACGGTTGCGGGCTGAGTCACCCTGCTATGGAGGAGAGTGGGCAGTGGCTCCCTGGGGCAATACTCCTAGGGCCAGATCTGTTTGCTCCGCTAGAGCTTGGAACCGAGCACCACAACGCCTGGCTGGGGCTCAAGAGTTCTAGGGTGCCAGGTAGGGTCCCAGATCATGGCCTTGAACCACCAAAGGGCAAGGGCTGATGCCACCCTGCCCTGCCCAGCCCTGCCCAGGGCTGCCGGCAAAACCTTTCTTAGGGCACTCACCTAAAAGAAGCCTTGACCTGGAAGAGGTGGGTGCCACAGGGCCTAGCGTCAGGACTTCCTACCAGCAGCCCTAATATCAGGACCTCCTACAAGCAGACAAAGTTCTAGGGTCCTCTCTAGCACTCTAGCAATCCTCAGTGAGCCTTAGGAGTGACTTAGGGAGGGACTTTCCGACAAGCGGGAGGGGGGGGAGGGAGGGGGCAGAGGTGGCTGTGCAGGGAGGGTGTGTATAGGATTCTAAGTATTTGGCCACAAGTGGGTGAGTCAGAGGCTGGGGCAGGCGGAGGCCAGCGGCCTGTCCCATGGATGGGTGGACACTTGATCGGGACATAGCCAAAGCTGAGGGGACTGATGTGTCCTTAGGGCTGCTCTTCTAGATTGAGGCATACAATGCACGTCCACCGGATGCATAATGACCTGGGGCGTGGGTGCGGGCATGACCTCCCTTTCCCTGGATTGCCAGAATCCCCCCTGTTACCCAGCGCCAGACTGGTTCACCCTCACCCCCGCCCCTGACGGGGAGGAGTCATGTTCTGGACACATAACTCCGCATCTCTGTCGCCCCCTAGCGTCCATGGCAGGAGCAAAAGCACAGGGAAGGCACTTCTAGTCCGACCCCTCCTTAGACACACGCTAATGGCAGAGCGCACGCGCACAGCCTTGGCCGGAAGCGCGGGGAAGAGACTCTTCCTGGAGGCTGGCGCGGGAGCCTATAGGAATTCTAGGAGGCGTGGCCACGGAGCTTATCCTATAGGTGCTTGAGGGCGTGACCGAGACTACCGATAGACCCATTCGAGCTGTGGGAGGCGGGGCCCGCCGGACAATGAGAGCCTATCAGGGCGCGGAGTCTTGCCAGACTCCTCGGTTGTAGCCGCCACGTGAGTTCCGCAGCCGCTGCTGTGACACACTGCAGGCAGCATGTCGGGGACAACTGCGGCTCGGAAGCGGGGAAAGCCGAACTCAGGGACCGGGGCCAGTGCTGGTGCCGGAGCCAGTAAGCGGAGGCGAAAGGTGAGAATGGCTGTTTTGCGGGTAGGGGTCATTTCCGTTACCGGGACCACCGTTAACCATCCTCGGGCTCCGGCGCCGGTCCCTACGCCGGCCCTTCTCCCCGGACCCACTCACCACGGGCCGAAGCCTGGAAAGCCTTGCTTTGGAGCCGGGGCCATCTCCTTTCCCATTCCCGGGGTTCTCGAGAGACTGAAAGGGCCTCTTGGTCAGTGCCGGCGTGGAGACACCTTACCAAAGAAAAGATCATGTAATTCCCAGGCCGACTCTGCTGGGGACAGGGGCAAGTCCAAGGGTGGCGACAAGATGAATGAGGAGATCTCCAGCGACTCTGAGAGTGAGAGGTGAGCTCTTCTTTTCTACCTAGCGAAAGGGAACACCGAGGTGTTTGGGGTGTGGAAGACTGAGGGGGGGCAGATTTGGGCTAAGGATCCAGGACTCTTGGCTCTCAATCATGACTCTTTCATCCAGTTTCGGACTCTGACAAGCATCTCCTCCCGTGCAGGGTCTCTGTGTGAGCAGAACCTCAGCCCCAGTGGGAGACAATGCGACCTCCCTGACTCATCAGTGGGTAGCTGAGCACAGGCTGAACTCACTGGCAGGGAGGTGGTGGAAGGATACAAGAAATGCTGCTAGTTCTTCAGTCTGTTTTTCCACGATTTGGCCATTCCCTGACTCAGTATATGCCAGGCACTGGCTCCCTGTTGAGAGTACAGAGATGTGCAGGCAGGTGTGAACAGAATGTGTTGTCGTGAGATGTGTACCTTAAAACTGTGTTCTCCAAATGGAAGAGGGAACATTTAAACTGGGTGTGGTGAGATGAGGAGGGAGTCCCTCATGGAGATAGGGAAGGCATTCAGGGATCAGAGAAAAACCTGGGGTGTAAGTATGCCAGCATGGAAGATGGAAAAAATGGAATGGCAGGGGTGGTGAGCACCTGCCCTCCAGATTGTGAAGGAAGGCCTTGAATCCCTCCCTCATTCTGAGGTGACAGAGGAGTTGGGGCATATTTGCAAGGCTTCAGAGGGGGTAAACAGGGTATCAGGCCTTACTCTGTGGCATGGAAGCTCTCATATTAGGAAATCCTAGTGTCTTCCTTAAGAGTTGGATTTAGAAATTCTGCTTCCAAAATTGAATATGTGTTGACCTGAACCTGCCCACAGGAAGACTTAATATATTTTTCCTAATCCTAAGATGTTCTGGGTGTGTGTGCGCGCCAGGCTGTGTTCAGCACTTTTAATTATTTTTAAGATGTGCTATGAAAAGAGTTGGAAGGGGCCTCCCTGGTGGCTCAATGGGTTAAGCGCAGCGCTGTGGAACTGTGGCATGAGTTCGATGCCCTGCCAGGGAGATTCCCACATGCTGCGGCAGACCTCTCCTGCCTCGCCCGCTGCTCCCCTCAGCAGTGTACTTCAGTTGATCTGCCTGTTCTGCTCCCCACTCTGTCTCTGGTGAACCCTCTCACCACCCCACACATCTGGCCTGCACCCCAGCTTGTATGCAAAAATAAATGTCTTTTTTTTTTTTTTAAAAGAGTTGGAAAGTACTTGAACTATAGAGAGTACTGAGGTAATGAACCTCTGTGCACCCACCTCTTCTGTTAAGAACTAGACCATTTGCAGAGATTTAGAAGTCCCAACTGCTGTTCTTGACTTGAGTTACTAATATTTTATGGTTTCTTTCCTCCCCCCTCCCCCCCATATTTTCATTCAGGTAGAATTTACATACAGCAGCACTCACTTTTTTTTTTTTTTTAAATCTGGTTCTTTTTTTTTTTTTTTTTTAAGATTTATTTATTTATACATACAGCTGGGGTACAGGCCAGAGGCGTGGGGTGGCGAGAGGCTTCACCAGAGACAGAGTAGGGAGCAGAACAGGCAGATCAGAAATACACTGCTGAGGGGAGCAGCGGGCGAGGCAGGAGAGGTCTGCCGCACCATGTGGGATTCTCCCCGGCCGGGCGTCGAACTCGCATCGCTGCTGCCGACAGCTCCACAGCCCAGCGCTTAACCGCTGCGCCACCAGGGAGGCCCAGCACTCACTTTTTTTAGTGTACAGTTCTGTGAATTTTGATTGATGAAAACAGTTGTGTAGCTACGACGTCATCGAAGGGTTTTATCACTCTCCAAAATTCTTCCCTTTTCCTCTGTAATCAGTTCCTCCCTCTTTCCCCAGCTCCTGATTACCACCTTCCCTAGAGTTTTGCTTTTTCCAGAATGAACTATGAGTAGAATTATACAGTGGACTCTTCCCTTGATTTTCTTTAGAGTTCTGTCTCCCTTGTGTGAATCCCTGAACAATAGATTGATTAGCTTATATAAACTGAGTGGAAAGTGGGAGCTTGGCTGTGTAAGGGGAGGGGAACACCATCCTCTTGGCAAGAGGCTTGTTGAATACCAAGTAGTCTTTGGGGGGTTGGTTTGGCCTTGGCTTCCTTGAGAATTTTCACGGTCTCTTCTGGGAGAGTTGTGGGCAAGGTCATGAATGAATCCTGGGAGAGAATTGGGACACCGAGAGGCGGCATGTCGTAAGGAACGTATGAGCTGGGTTTGCTGCTTCTGAGATCCTGTGACTTACTGTAGCTCCTAGGAACAAGTCAAAGTAGGACCTATCTTGAGTGAAGTGAGTGTTCTCTTCACTGGTCCAGGGCTGTAGAGGGGAAAGCTGGAATGTCACCAGCAAAGGTCAAGCCAAAACCAGTTCCTGCTTCACCCAGAATCTCCATCCTCCAGGTAAAGGATGGGGTGACCGTAGGCCCAAGGGGTCTGCCTCTCCAGTCCTTGGATTGGATCCGGCTGGCTGCTCCCTCATGTCTGGGGTGGTTGTCTTAGAATCTACCTTTTTTGCCTCCATGTTGAAGCTCTGGTTTCTTGTCCCCCATGCCTTTGTCATTCTTAGTTTACCCTCTTGTTTGGGAGCACATTCTCCCTCCTTTAAGAAACCTTTCTGTGGCACCTTCTACATCTGACAGTGTCTTCATCGACGTTGATGGTTTGACTGACTTGGCCTTCCAAGGATCAGCACTTTCCTTGAGAATTTTGTATGTGGCTCCTTTATTGTTCTGTTCTCAGTGCTCCTGCTGAGATATGTGAAGCTGTTTTGATTCCTGACTCAGCCTGATTTTTTTTTAGAGATTTATTTATTTATGCATACAAGAACTGGGGTGTAGGCCAGAGGTGTGGGGTGGTGAGAGGACTCACCAGAGACAGAATGGGGAGCAGAACAGGCAGATGTACTGAAATACACTGCTGAGGGGAGCAGCTGGCGAGACAGGAAAGGTCTGCTGTGCCATGTGGGAAGCTCCCCGGCCGGGGAATCGAACTCGTGCTGCAGTGGCTGTGGATAGCTTCATAGTGCTGAGACTTAACCCGTTGGGCAACCAGGGAGGCCCCTGGCCTGATTTTCTTGGAAGCCTGTATACCCTTCTCTTTCCGAGAGACTTCACAGTGATCTCTTTGGATTTGGGGTCTCTTTTCACTCCATCTAGGCACTGCATGGGCTCTATTCCATTTGGTAAGTCACGTCCCTGGGTTTTCTGCGTGTGTAATCGTTGGCAGTGCAGGCAGACAGGGAAGGGGGTGGTTAAGTGGCAGGGGAAAGTGAGGAGGCACAGTCCTAATGACTGGAGGGTCCTTCAAGCCAGCTACCGCTCCCCACAGCCTAGCCCCTAGGAGGACTGAGGAAGAGGAGGAGGAAGAACTGGAGGAGACGGCACAGGAGAAGAAGCTGCGATTGGCCAAGCTCTACCTTGAGCAGCTCAGGCAGCAAGGTGAGCCTGGGTTGGGCAGGGGAGGGAGGGCTGGGGCCGGTGCCTATGCCTGCCTGTGCTGCAGCCCCAGCCACCTCATGGGTGACTGACCCAGATCCCCAGGGGGCAGCTGGGGCTGCCAGAGGTCTGGGGGGGTGAGAAGACTCACCAGCGACAGAGTAGGGAGCAGAACAGGCGGACGTACTGAAGTACACTGCTGAGGGGAGCAGCGGGCGAGGCAGGAGAGGTCTGCTGAGCCATGTGGGAACCATGCTGATGCTGGTACCCTGTGGGAGGGACACGCCAGGCCTTCAGGGGGTTTTAGACTGATCTGGTAAGTAAAGGTGGGGTGGACAGAAGGAAACCATCTAACCCTTTGCCAGAGGCAGCCTGAACTTCCGTGGGGCCCAACCCAAGTATTTGGGGCCCAGGCCTGAGGTGGTACGGATGGGGGGATGGGAAAGGAAAAGAGGAGTCTTGACCCCAGTTTACTTGGTTTGGTCTGTTTTACACAGAGGAGGAAAAGGCTGAGGCTCGAGAATTTGAGGAGGACCAGGTGGCTGGGCGCCTGAAGGAGGATGTGGTAAGTGGGGGGAAGATGGGAGAGGCGGCAGGGCTGGTCTTCTGGGAGCTCATCCCTTTCTTCTCCATGCAGCTGGAACAGAGGGGAAGGCTCCAGAAGACAGTGGCAAAGGAGGTGAGTGGACAGGGCACTTTGGTATAAGATTGGAGGGAAGTGGGTTGGTAGGTTGACAGCCCAGTTGGGGACCCAGTGGGTAGGGTGTTTGCTGTGGAGCATGCTGGGCACTGGGGCAGAGAGGGTCAGATAAAGGTTTGGTCTTTGCTGCCCTGCATCCGGTTTCCTTCTGGCCAGGGGGGTGGAAAGGATGGTGAGTATGTGTGGAGGGGTGGCTTCGTGTTCCTAGTTGCCGTGATTTGTCCCTGCCTGCCCAGATCCAGGCCCCAGCCCCAGCTGACATTCGAGTCTTACGGGGCCACCAGCTCCCCATCACGTGTTTGGTCATCACCCCTGACGACTCGGCCATCTTTTCTGCCTCCAAAGACTGCACCATTATTAAATGTGAGTGAGTGCCTGGGTGGGGGGTGCAGCCCTCTGGGGTCTTCTGGGAGGTCTGGCCTTGGGAGGAGGCGGTCATCACGGCAAATGGAAGCCCAGTGGGGGAAGCTTCTGGAGGCAGGTTTGCTTCCAAGAGGGTGTTTGCTGGCTGACCAGGTGTGGGGCTCGTGAGCTCCCTGTCCAGTCAATGGAGACAGTTGGTCACGGGCGGAGTGATGATTTAGTGGGAAGTGCTGCTGGCGGCGGCACTTGGGCCGGATGGCGCTGAGGCTCTGCACGGCCCTGGAACCGAGGTCCTGGTGCTCCGGATTCCCAGCCTTCAACAACTGGGCGCTGGCCTCAGCCACCCTCCGTGTCAGGGAGGCTCACACCCTCTGTCCAAAGGCCTGTCCTGCCCCTCTGGGCTTCTGGCGCCCTTTGGGGTGCTTACCGTCACCTAACAGGTGACGACGCTGAGGCCATCTGTCCGGGGGCTCGCAGTGGCCGAGCCAGATCTCACCTGAGCCCAGGGCTTTTTCTGGGGCCTCATGCTGCCCCTGTGGGGGGGTTCCTGGCCAGCCCTGCTCCCCATTCCGGTAGCCTCTCTCCTCCCTTGGCAGGGAGTGTGGAGAGTGGGCGGAAGCTTCACGTGATCCCCCGAGCCAAGAAGGGCGCCGAGGGGCAGCCCCCCGGCCACAGCAGCCACGTCCTCTGCATGGCCATTTCCTCCGACGGCAAGTACCTCGTAAGGCAGGCTGGCCTTTGGGATGGAGAGGCCTGGGACACGGTGGGTTTCTGTCCACGAGGCCATTGTCCTCATCCCTACAGGCTTCCGGCGACCGCAGCAAGCTCATCCTCATCTGGGAGGCCCAGAGCTGCCGGCACCTGTACACCTTCACGGGGCACCGTGACGCTGTGTCGGTGAGTTCGGCCTCCTTTGGCGCCGAGTGAGCCAGGCCTGCGGGGTCGCATTCTCAGGGAAGCGGCACCTGGTGTAGTGAGTGGCACTGTGAAGGACGTAAGTGGGGAGGGGGTCGGGGAGACTGAGTCCAGCTGGCTCAGGAGCAGGAAGGCCTCCAAGAAGCCCACAGCTGCTCTAGAGCAGAGGGGTGTGCTCCTGGCCCCGGAGAGGGCTGCACAGACCACTCTGGGGCGAGCTGGCTCCCTGTGCCTTGTGGCTGGCTTCTCTCTGGGCCTGACCTTTGTCGTGCCTGCATAGTCCAGGACCCCCTGCCTCCCCACACACCCGCAGGGGCTGGCGTTCCGCAGAGGCACCCACCAGCTCTACAGCACCTCCCACGACCGCTCTGTGAAGGTGTGGAACGTGGCGGAGAACGCCTATGTGGAGACGCTGTGAGTGTGTGGGAAGAGGGTGTGCAGGTGTGTGTGCGCGAGTGCCCGTGCGATCCCCCTTCTCCCTCTGTCTCCCTGTCCAGCTTCGGGCACCAGGATGCCGTGGCCGCACTGGATGCCCTGAGCAGGGAGTGCTGTGTGACAGCCGGGGGCCGGGATGGGACCGTGCGTGTGTGGAAGATCCCCGAGGAGTCCCAGCTTGTCTTCTACGGCCACCAGTAAGGTGGCCTGCCAGGCCGGGGGGCCGGTGGGGTGGCGGGGGTGGGGTGGCCGCCTGCTCCCTCGCTGCTCCCTCCTCCAGGGGCTCCATCGACTGCCTGCAGCTCATCAACGAGGAGCACATGGTGTCTGGCGCAGACGATGGGTAAGAGCTGCCTTTTAGACGTCTCCTTCCGCTGCCCCCGGCCTTGCCTCAGAGTCCCCCCGTGGGCAGCTGTTGTGGCCCTTGCCGAGATAAGGACACGGTAGAGCGCTCAGGTGGCCTGGTCTGAGTCCTCTGACCAGTATGCACTTGATCCCTTCCCGCTGCGTGGCCTTTCTGCCCGGCCCCCTCGTGTCTGCTCCCCGTGCACAGCTCTGTGGCCGTGTGGGGCCTCTCCAAGAAGCGGCCACTCGCCCTGCAGCGTGAGGCCCATGGGCTCCGGGGGGAGCCTGGCCTGGAGCAGCCCTTCTGGGTGTCGTCAGTGGCAGCCCTGCTCAACACAGACCTGGTGGCCACAGGTGAGTGCCCTGGGCTTCAGAGAGCAGGGGTTTGCGGGGGTGCAGGTGCGGGGTGGGGGTGCTCACTGCCCCCGTCCCTCAGGCTCCCACAGCTCCTGTGTGCGGCTCTGGCAGTGTGGAGAGGGCTTCCGGCGGCTTGACCTTCTCTGTGACATCCCCCTGGTGAGTGGGGCGTGAATGCTCGGTGTTCGCCACGCTGGCGAGGCCCCTGGTGCTTGTGGCCTTCGCGGTAGCCTCATACCGTTCCTGGCCGAAGGGCGCCTCAGAGCAGGGCCACCAGCGCTTCTCTTTATGGTCCTGGCTGCTAGCAGGACTCTCCCTCCTCCTTCCTCTCCACTCATCCCCCCCCTACCCCCCTGTTCTGGGTACAGAGGCACAAGGCACAGAGCAGTGTGGGCAGAGGCACGGAGGGCCTGGCGCTGTGATCATTTCTGTGTGATGGTGCCAGATTACGAGCACCAGGCTAGGCGAGTAGACCTGGGCGACCTAAGGGAAAGTGGCAGGATCTGTCAGTGACGTCTGAGAAAGTGTAGGGCTTGGGCCAACTGTGAGGGTCTCGAGGTCTCCAGGCCCCGGGCCACACCTCACACACTGGCAAGCACTGTCACCTCAGTCCTCGTGGACTCACCGCAAGGCTGTCGCTTCCGTCCCCCCATCTCACAGGTGTGGACACCGAGGCCCTGCGGGGTAAAGGGCAGCCCCTTGGTGGCAGGAGACAGGACGGGGATTTAACGGGGGCCCGGGCAGGTGAGGTGAGGGGTCTGCCTGCACATCTCGCGTTGTCCTTCCCTCTTCTCAGGTGGGCTTTATCAATAGCCTCAAGTTCTCCAGCGCTGGGGACTTCCTGGTGGCGGGGGTAGGCCAGGAGCACAGGTACGAGGCACACCCCTTGAGTGGTGAAGGTGGGACTGGGAGGCTGGGGGCTAGAGGAGCCGGGGTGGGGGCCGGCCGGGCCTCAGCTGCTCCTCTCTCCACCCTGCAGGCTGGGCCGATGGTGGCGCATCCCAGAGGCTCGGAACTCTGTGTGTATCATCCCCCTCCGCCGGGCCCCCAGGTCCCCAGCTGCCGGCTCCTGACACGCCCGTCCCTTTTATTTAAGTACTTCCCAAACTGCCCTGCCGCCTTTGTATTAAAAACCTTCTCTCTTTGGCCTTGTCTCCTGCAACTTGTTGGGTAGGAAAGGAGGAGGGCTGGGAGGCTCAGTGGATTGGAAAGGCCCGGGGAGGGGCAGCCGCTTAGTTCTGCCCTCTGTTGGCCTGTTGGGGATTTTTTTTTAAAAGACTTATTTATTTATGCATGCAAAAGCTGGAGTGTGGGCCAGAGGTGTGGGGTGGCAAAAGGATTCACCAGAGACAGAGTGGGGAGCAGAACAAGCAGATTGACTGAAATACACTGCTGAGGGGAGCAGCGGGCAAAACAGAAGAGGTCTGCTGCACCATGTGGGAAGCTCCCTGGCCGGGGATCGAACTCGTGCGGCAGTGGCTCTGGATAGCGTCATAGTGCTGCGCTTAACCCATTGTACCACCAGGGAGGCCCCTGCTGGGGCTTTTTTTTATCCCTTTTCAGGGAACTTGGAGATGGGGACCTCAGCTGGCTCTGGCCTTCTGGCCCGAGTATTCTCTCTGACCTCATTACGGCAGGTCCCCACTCACTGCTGCCGTTGATGGGGGGAAGCTGCTGAGCCTCCCCTAAGCAGCCATGACTGCCCAGTTGTGTGTGAGGCTGGCTATGGGGTCGCAGAACGGAGACAGCCACACCTGCAAGTCGCCGACCTTGCCACTGAGGGCGGGGCGTTGGGTGCGCGGCCCCGCCCTGCTCACTGTCTGGGGCAAGGCTCAGAGTTGGGAGTAGCTCTGCCCTGGCCCAGGCCACAGCCAGGCCACGGTCTATCATAGCAGGGACTCTGCCCGCTAAACATGTCAAAGGAATGTTCACTTCCTGATTTCACCAACTGGATAATTCACTCCTGCTCTGGGGTGATGCCAAAGAGAAGGTGGAGAGGTGCAGTTAAGTCATGGAAAATGAGAGAGGGAATGTTAAGAATTCTGCTCTTAACCTTCCCCTGAACCTGTTGGATCCAGCAGCTGAACCTCTGGTTCTCAAGGGGCAGTGTGGTCCTCTCTGGGGAGGAAGGCACCGGACCCCCCTCCTGCTTCCATGCACACGAGGCTTCTTCCTCAGACCTGCCCCTGCCTTCACCCCGGGACCGGAGGGGTCAGGTTTAGATTGAACCCCTGAAAATCCATCAGAAGATGTTGATAGCACTTACTCTCTGTGACGTGCCTCAGACTAAGCTCATCGATGACTTAAACCTACGCCCTGAATAACTTTGCAAGCAACATGGAAATGCCCCTTAGTGTATGAACCCCTTTATTATTAGCACATTCCCAAAGGGAAATAAAAAAAATTGTGTCCTTGGAATTGAAACTGAAAATAGTTTCTCCTGAGGCTGCTATTTTCAGTCAGCTGGGACTTCCTTGGTGTAGTCAGGCTCTTAATTACAATAAAAACCAAAAAATATAACTTCTTAAATACGCAGTTTAGTAGTGATAAGCATATTCAAGTATCGACAGAATCTTTTCATCTTGCAAAACTGATGCTCTGTAATCATTAAACGACTCCCCACTTCTCTGTCCCCAGACTCTGCTAACTACCGTTCTGTTTTCTGTTTCTATGGACTTGACTACTTCAGATAACTTCATACACAGTATTTATCTCTGGCTTATTTTACTTAGCACACTGTTCTCAAGATTCATCCATGTAGCATGTAACAGGGTTCCTTTTGAAGGCAGAATAATATTCCAGTGTAGCTATCTGTCTGCCTGCCAGTCTCTGTCTCCCATTTTGTCTATCCACTCATTGGTCAGTGGGCATTTGAGTTGATCTATCTCGTGACTGTTTTGAATTATGTTGCTATAAACATAAATGTGCTTTCAATTCTCTTGGATATGCTCACAAGTGGGACTGCTGGATCCTGGGTAGTTCTACTTTTAATTTTTTTAAGAACTGATATTTTGCATAGTGGTTATCCCATTTTGCAATAGTATACCAGAGTTCCAGTTTCTCCACATCCTCACCAGTAATTGTCTTTTTATTTTATTTTATCTTAATTATCTTTTTGGTAGTAAGCATCCTAGTGGGAGTGAGGTGCTATTTCATTGTGGTTTTGACTTTCATTTCTAATGATTAGTGATGTTGAGCATCTTTTTATGCCTGCTTTGGAAAAATATCTACTCCTTTGCCCACTTCTGACTCATACTTAGTTTTTTTTTAAAGCTTTGGAAGCTCTCTACTTTTTGCATATTTATCCTTTATAAGATACTGTGGTTTGCCAATGTTTTCTCCCATTCTGTGGGTTGCCTTTTTTACTTTATTGATATTGTCTTGATTCACAAAAATGTAAAATTTTCATGAAGTCTAGTTTGTCCATCTTTTCTTTTGTTGCTTGTGCCTTGGGTGTCAAATCTAAAGAGAATTGCCAAATCTAATGTCATGAGGTCTTTATTATTTTCTTCTAAGAGTTACGTAGTGTTGGGTCTTAGATTTAAGTCCTTGATCCATTTTAAGTTCTTTTCTGTGCATGGTGTAAGATAGGGGTCTGGTTTCATTCTTCTGTGTGTGTATATCTAGTTTTGCCAGCACCATTTGTTGAAGAGACTGTCCTTTTCTCCACCGGGGGTCGTGGCTCCCTTGCTGAAAATCATGTGACCATATATGGAGGATTTGTTTCTGGGCTCTATTCCATGTCGCTCTTGAGCAGCTGCTGCCGTGAACAAATCTGGTGCTTTCAGCCACTTCTGGGATCCTTTCCTTCCCTCCCTTGACCCAAACCCGACAATTTCATGAGGCTGGGCCTCCCACCTAGCTCCTGAGAGCGGCTATTCTCCACACTCCTGCGTCAGTTAGCTGTTGCTGGGTAACAGACCGTCCTAAACTCAGTGACTTAGAACAGTTATTGCTTGGACAACTGATTGATCTGGTCCCAACTGAACTTATTCATGCTTTGCTGTCAGCCTTGGGTTGGAGACTTTGTTGATCTTGGCTGATCTCCTATTTGGTTGGCAGTAGGCTGGTCTAAGTCCTCAGCTGGGAAACTGGGCACCTCTCCTATGCATTGTTTCTCTAGTAGGCAAGCCCCAGTTTGTTCACATGTCTTCACAGGGTTCCAGAAGAGTGAGCAGAACTGCAGCAGTCATCAAGAGGCCTAGGCTTGGAGCTGGCACTTTTATAACATGCTGTTGGCTAAAGTCATTCCCAGGCCAGCCCAGATTCAAGAGAAAGGGCTTCCACCTCTTGATGGGAAGCACGTCAGTCATGCTGCAAAGGGTATAGAACCTAGGGATGTTTGCATTGTGCTATATGCCCTGCTCAGTCCAGAGCATCACTTCCTGCCAGTCAGAGCTGGTCCGCAACTGCGTAGTGGAGGATATTGCTAGAAGGCAATCTCAGACTCATGGTCCAGGAGTCAAGGATGGAATGACCAGACTCCAGTTTTCTGGCCACCATTAGGAAGCCGGCACAGTGAGTGAGTGGCCAGTGTCCCCTCTTCCTTCCCCCGGCCTGGGAATGGGCCTAGGGGTAAGGTCTAAGCACCCTCCCCACCAAATGAAATGAAACAACTCCCTTGTATCACTCTAGGGGAAGCTCCAACAACCCTGACTCCAAAAGGGGGAATGGCAATCGGAGCAGTGAAGGCAATGTGGCTGGCAACCCTCCTCCCCAGGATGAAGCCCCGAGTGTCTTCTTTCTGGAGCATTAGGATATACCCACTGGTGGCAGCGTCGAGGGTGAGGCCACTTCACAGCAATGGTGACAATACCTGTCTTATGAAATGGAACTTCCATTTCTCTTGAAAAACTATCCCTTCTCCATGCAGCATGTCCATCTGTCCATCTGTTCAACAAAACCTTACTTAGTTCCTATCATACCCTATCTTCTGGGTCATGGGGATAAAATTAAATTTTCCTACATTGAAGAAGTTTATACTCTAGAGGACAGATAGGCAAAGAGGCAGACATATTACAGAAATTCATATGATTGGTGTCATGATGACAAAGCAGAGTAAGAGAGTAGCCTGGAGAAGTGACATTGAGTGAGGCCTAAGCAATGGGAAGGCCTAGGGAAGGGCATTCCAGCCCCTGGGATGACCCGTGCACAGGCCTCAAGGCAAGAGAAGCAGGCGGTAAGAACCTAGTCCACGGTAAGAAAAACAACTCTGGCTGCTTGAAGGTGATTAGGGATAGAGGTTCAGGGGAAGAAGGGAGGCTGGTTAGGAAGTGATAGTAACACCAGACGTTGAGATCCATCAGAATAGAGCTGCGGGCACACAGCTTCCGAGAGGTGCTCACCTCGAAGATGCCAGCCTAGATGGCCACCGAGCGGCAGCTGATGGACACCCACAACAAGCAACAGTTATGGTCTTGAGCCAAGGCCTCTCGCCTTGCTCTCTCAGCCAATGCAGTTTAATTTCTGTGTTCTCCAACTTTTTTTTTTCATGAAAGGATTTTGAATTTTATCAAATGCTTTTTCTGCACATATTGTTGCAGCAACTCACCTCTCCTGAGGGAATCTCTGGTAATAGTTTGGCGCATGTCTCTTTCTTTCCTTGCATGTGCATTCACGCCATATAAAAAATTATGTCTCTTGATAGTTTTACTTACGTAAGTGGGATTATAATTATCTTCAAACTTTTCACTGTAAATACATCTTTCATCCATTTCCTCATCAGATTATTTTAATTTTATTTGGACAACGGAAAAGGTGGATTTATTGAAATACACTAAGAGAAGCAGCAGGTGAGACAGGAGAGGGAGATCTGCTGCACCCAAAATAATTATTTTTTAAACATTGTAGTGTTCTATAGTATGAAAGGATTATAAACCATTAAATCCATGCCTGTTTTTACTAGCAGGGGATATTCCCAATGACTGACTACCTTTGTACGCCTTTATGTCAATAAGCCAGTAGTTCTGGTGCCTTGGTTTGTAGCCAGCACTTGGATCATTCCTAACAGGAAAGAATGACCAGTACCTCTGTCTTTTCCTTGGAGGAGGTTTAACTCTTGGGAGCCATTCTGGTGCCTGAGTCACAGCTGCCCTTATGACATCATGCGTCTCTGTTCTCCTCTCTCTACTCATGCCATAGCTGGAGAAACACAGACCTGAGGGGATTTGATCCATCTACACCCAATCCATGTGGGACCAATGGTAAGTAAGAAAGAGATGGAACATACCAGACTTTTTAGGGATATGCCATAGGTCTCTCAGGATGAAGGAACCCCCTTGACATCTAAAGACTCTGGAAAGCCCTAGAAATACGGCATGTGTGAGATACTGATGGAGGGGGGCAGGGGAGCAGTCCCCCTGGTTAGCTTTTCTCCTAACCATTGATTGCAGGAGAAGGACCAGCCTGAAAATACTGAAGGACAGACTAAGGATGAGCTTCAGCAGGGAACGGAGCTGGCGGGTTTATACTCAGAATCACCATCAGTCTCAGAGCAGACAGAGGTAGGAGGACCCTCACCTGGCCGTCTCTTGTCTCTGTGTTCTGTCTCTGTGTTGGTGTCTTTTGCATGACCCAGAGCTGAGAGCAGGAAGAAACTTATCCTTTTCTATCCTCTTTCTAATTTATTTTTCAGGCTAAACCTATGAATTTGACTGACACAAAGGGAGTGATTGATTCTACTAAGAGACCTCCAGAAAGCGTAGGGCTGGGGCTGGGAATATGGGCTGTGCATGGAATGGAAGGGCTGAGATAGAGGAAGTTAAACTTAATATTTTGTGTGTGTGTGTGTGTGTGTGTGTGTGTGTGTGTGTTTGAGTTTGTGCATGCATGTTTGCTTATTATGAAGATTTAAAGTGAGAAAGTCAAGGAAAGTGAAGACAGGGAAGAAATGAGAGAGAAGTTTACGGAGGTGGGGAAAGTAAAGCGGCGACATGAGGAGGGGCTCACCGCGGATCCGAGCTGGCCTCGAGGAGGAGGGAGCAGGATTGACAAAGGGTGTGGCTTCTCCAGCAGGGGTGGGGCTGGGGTGGGCAGGGGACTGAAGGTTCAGAGATCCTGATTAGGTGGGCAGGCTCAGACGGGACATGGTGAGACTGACCCATAGATCACGGTGTTCTTGCCGTAGGCTGACCAACCTGACCCGCAGAGAATCGGGTGCCCAGGGCAGATGTGCAGCCATTTCGCAGCTGGGGATGCTGACATCCAGAGGTCAATCTGACGTGCACCTGCGCATTAACCAGAATGTGCAGAGGCAGACACGGACTTGGTATTCTGGTTCCAGCCAGTGTCCGATGATTCTGAGGGGTGATTATTGACAGGGAATTAGAGCCCCTTCCTGGCATACTCTGGGGCCAAAGTGGGTGGGGGACATTCTCTGAATAGCCCCTCTTTTTTCTTAGAAGACCCCAGATAACCCTCCTAGCAGTAAAACACATGTCGTAAGGATCCAGGCCTGGTGGAGGGGCACCCTGGTGCGCCGGGCGCTGCTGCACGCGGCCCTCTGTGCCTGGACCATCCAGTGCTGGTGGAGGGGGAAGATGATACAGCAGCTGGAGAAGAGGCGGCAGGCCGCGCTGGAGACCTTCACACGGAGGGAATGGGCCGCAGTCCGGCTGCAGGCCTGGGTCCGCATGTGGCGCATCCGCCGGCGCTACTGCCGTCTGCTCAATGCCGCCCGCGTCATCCAGGCCCACTGGAGGTGCCACTCCTGTGCCTCCCGGGGTTTCATCAAGGGCCAGTACAGAGTCACGGCCGACCAGCTGCATGTCGAGCTAGAGATCTTGCTGGCCTCAGGGCCTTGCATCGTGTCGGAGTGTATCCCCCTCCCAATAAAGCAGTGACAAGGTCTTTCCCGTCTCTCTCTGTTGATGAGCTCCAGGAGGGCAAGCCAGTGACGGCAGATGCACTTCACATCGATGCAGGGGTTGTCTGGGGAGAAGGTTCTGAGTCCTTTTCCTGACTGAGCAGACTGATTGAGTAGCAAAGTCTGCCAGGGTTGGGAAAGTTGGTCGGACAGGCCTGCGTGTGGGCCAACTTAGCATATTTCATGTTTGACCCATGTAAGTCATGCCTCTCCCTAAGATTGTGTGTGATGGAGACTGGGGGTGCCGGGGAGGGTTGGTGATGGCAATGGCAGCACATTTACCAGCAATTCACCTGTCTAGGTCTAGCTGCTGAGGGCTTATTATCCCGCCCTGACTGAGAAGAGCACCCCCCACGCCCCCCAGGGTGCGATCCTCCTCGCCTGCCCAGCTCGGGGCTGTCTCATCATCCCCGGTCTCCAAGTCAGGGCTGAGACCAGCTGCAAACTGTTAGCATGCAAAGCCCCGTTGTCAGCCCCACATCAAATTCTGACCCTCGCCCTCCAGACTGAAACAGAAGCTGGGACTCACTCTCCTGCAGACCCGGTAGGTGTGTGGGGGCTCCATCAGTGGGGAACAGAAGAAGGCACCCTGCCGCCAGCCAGGCCCTTTGAGGCGTGTCAGGCCCTCGGCTGGCAGAGACCTGAGGCTGAGCAGGCATTAGCTGTGCTCGCTGACCCTCCCCGCAGGTCCAGGCTCTATGGGCCTGGTCAAGGCAAAGCTGGGACCTCTGACAATCCCGTCCTGTGCAAAGTCGCCATCTGGGTGGGACTGGGGTCTCAGTGATGCCAAAGAACCAACGAAAAGGCCAAGCTCAGGCTGTCCCTCTGACCATCGGGCATTGCAGGCCCAGGGTTTCCTACAGAGAGGAAAAGGGTCTGGGCGTGTGGGTCAGTTTTTACCAAGGAACCCTCTATCCAGCCCTGCTCCAGCCAGTCTGCCTCGGATGCCAGTACCCACTCCAGCCCTGGCCTCGGCTGCCCGTGCTGAGACTCACTCCTCACCCCTGGGCTCTGTGCCGGGCAGCCCGCTCATGCCAACGCCTTCCCCCTCCTCTTAGGGGCCACACCCCTCTCTGTGCCATGCGGCTCTGCTTCCTTCAGACCTATGTTGCTCTGACCAGGCTAATGGTTTTCAAACTAAATTGTTCTGGAAGAGAATGGAGGAAAATGAAAGGACAAGAGCGAGCTAGATTTTCAAGTGTAAAAAAAAAGAGAGAGAGAGACAAACCATCTCAGAAGAAAATGATGAGTCACTGGCTAAAATCCACTTCGCGTTTTTCACCCAAACCTGAGAGAAATAAGACCACAAAGAAAACTCAGAAATTGCCCATGGGAAACTGTTCAAAATGTTTGAACACAGACGCAGGTCTTGCTCTCAGTCCACATTCATAGGAACTTATACTAAATAAAGGAATATGTTTATTTTTAAAATCTCTAATAATTGAGGAGGCATCAAAGAAGGGCTTATTGCCTCAGCTTCTGGGAGTGCTGATGGCAGCTGTCAGCCACTGCAGGGACTGCTTTAGCACAAAGATCAAGGTCAAGTCCTTCAGACACTACCCATAAAGACTGAGCCAGATGAACAAAGGAAGACCTGGCCTGGCCATTCGAGTTTAATGCAGGGCGATTCTGCTGGGTTGTTTCAGCAGAGCTTCCTGTGGTATCCACGGAGAGTGTCAGCCAAAATACGTGATCTCCCTCTACCCAGTCCTGCTGCTCCCCTTTCCTCCCTTACATATAGACCCTAAAGACGTTCCTATCCCTTAATAAACACCCTGAACACTAATCTCCTTTCTCGGAGAACTCAGACTGCAGAAGTTGATGCCAAGGATTGTCTGAGAAAGAAGACAATAACATGGGGTTTTGAGGTGGTTCATTCGCTTCATTGTGGGTCCAGCACAAGGACCCCAACACCGGTAGTAAGCGGAGGACCGAGAGCCCAGGGCGAGAGGTGGGGGTTGACATGATATCCACAGACAGCAAACTGGGATCACGCATGGAGGCAGGGAGTGCACCACTGATGCGACACGCAGGTGTCTGAAAAGTATGGGGTTAACGAAAAGACTGGATGGTTATTTTAAGGTTCTACTGAGCTGTAGGAAAGATAACAAAAGACTGAGAACAAGTAGCAGAAATTTAAAGCCAGAAGGTCTCCCTGATGCACATACAGGAACTCTCACCTACAATCGCAGGGCAGAGGAAGCCGAGGGCCGAATTCAGGACGTAATTGCCAGTGGCCAACCTCTTAAGGAGGTTAAACTCCCCACTCAGGTAGGTGCATTGCCAAGCTCGGGGCAGGAGAAAACATGAAACCCTGAAGCATGGATGGGGTCATTTGGGTTGATAACCCTCCAAATCTTAAATTCCCAGATCCCTCTGAACCCTTCTCTAGGCTGACTGATCACAGACAGATAATGGGACAGACAAGGGGAAACGGACAGCACAAGCACTGTGGGCAGGTAGCCTAGACTCTCAAAGAACTCCCACTGTTGTACTCCATCCCATCTCAGCTCATACCCGGGGGGGGGCTTGTGCGGAACCCCCTTAGGACCAGTAGACTTAAGAGAAAAATGCCTGAGCCTGATTTGCAGATTGTTAAACTTGGTATATGTATGCCACCCCGAAATAGACAGCAGCTGAGCGACAGCCTCACTCAAGGGTCATCTTGAGAGGCAGTGGTGAGGAAAAGTCCTTTCAATAAGCATTTTCAGGGTGTGCATCCACTTAGTATGGAAAAAGAAGTGGCCTGAGATAGAAGACACATGAGCTTTTCAGCAGGGCTGAATGACTTATGATCAATTCCTGGAAATCCAAAGCCTGGAAAGCTGAGGATAAGGAAGTCTGGGCAAGAAGCAGGTAGATGAACACGGGAGTGTGTGCCCAAAGGGTGAAAATCTTTGTACTGCATGTTAACACCTACTGCCAGGGAACATCACAGCAGACAGGCACTAAATGGTGAAGCAGATAAAATGACTTGGCTGGTTGACATTAGCCAGTCCCAAACACACTCAGATCCTCATACCAGCTCTCTGCATCATAACCAGCATGACTGAAGGTATTTAAATAAGCTTTGATTGAGGTATAATTTGCATGCATATAACATGCGTCCATTCTAGGTGGACATTTCACTGCTTTGCTGGACAAATTTACTGACCTATGCAACCACCTGGATCATCAAAATAAGACACCCCACTCTCCACAATGTGCACATGCAGTCCTCACCGCAGTCCCGACAGCCACTGCCTGTGCCCAGCGGTCAGGGGGTCCTCTCTGCAGCACGCACGTGGGTTCACGCAGTATACGCTCTTCAGGGCCTGGCTTCACTCACTTAGCTACTTTTGAAAGATTCAGGATGGGGGTTTCTTAGATTTTTTTTCTAGGAACAATGAGAAACGGCAGCATGGAAGACGCGTGGGGTGCTGATGCAGTGGCTCAGGGCAGGGCCAGAGCAGGCAGAGCTGGGACCATGTGCTGATGCCACGACTGCTCGGTTTTGAGACCTGGAGAAGCCATGTGAGGTCTGCACCTCCGTTTCTTCATCTGTGAAGTGGGACAAGTGCCATCACTCCATTCCTATTTTTAAAAAGATTTATTTATGCATACAAAAGCTAGGGTGCAGGCCAGAGGTTTAGGGTGGTGAGAGGACTCACCAGAGACAGAGTGGGGAGCAGAACAGGCAGACTGACTGAAATACACTGCTGAGGGGAGCAGCCGGGAGACAGGAGAGGTCTGCTGCGCTATGTGGGAAGCTCCCTGGCCAGGGATCGAACTCTTGCTGCAGTGGCTGTGGACAGCCTCATAGTGCTGAGACTTAACCCCTTGCGCCACCATGGAGGCCCCACTCCATTGCTATTACCACGAGCAGTGGTATGTGGTGACTGGTGGCAGGTCTATGGGGCCAGACTAACGGAAGAGTTAAACTGATGCGGGTCTCGAGGGCCTGGCTAACACCTTTAGCGTCAGATGCTTCCTGCGTCTTCACCATTCCATGCATCATACCCCACCTATTCTCCTTTCTCCCACCTACCCCAGTCGTCTCCTCCCCCTCTCACTGATGCCCCCACCCACAGGCTTACAGGGCTTCCTCCTGTTCCCCCTCCCCCCACACCACTTAATGAACAACAGTCAGGTTTTAATATGTATCATTACACACTTTGTGTCAGTGAGTCAGTATTTGGGTGTTAGGGGGAAAAACAACAGGTCTTCTTAGGTGTCCCTTAGAAGAAACTCAACTATTGGTGAGCCAGCCTGAGTCATAGGTGCCCTTATGACATCAGAGCTCTCTCTCTCCCACTCTTGCGGCCAGAGCCGTGGCTGGAGAACAGACCTGAGGGCAATGGGACCATCTAGCCCCTAGCCATGGGTAATTCCCTAGCGTGCAGACCTGAGGGGGTGTGATCGTCCACTCCAGGTCCTGGGCATGGGATGCTTTGTGAGAGAGCATCAGACTCACCCAGGCTTTCTGGCAGGGGGTGCCTTTCCCATAGTTAACTGAGCCTGGCACCCTCCACTTCTCCAGGAGGTGGGAGGGTCTGAAGGGAAGAGACATGGATGCCAGGTGGGTGGTCAAGTTCACGCCAAACTTGTTTTTCTCTCACCTCTGAATCATGGCGTTCTTCTCGAGACTGACCCATCCGGTCCGTGTAAAACTGGGGGACTTCCAAGTGCAGG
This sequence comes from Scalopus aquaticus, assembly GCA_004024925.1. Taxonomy (NCBI): domain Eukaryota; kingdom Metazoa; phylum Chordata; class Mammalia; order Eulipotyphla; family Talpidae; genus Scalopus; species Scalopus aquaticus. Next base: position 74,636 of record PVIJ01005094.1, read on the forward strand.
TGTAAAACTGGGGGACTTCCAAGTGCAGGTGTACCTCCATTTTGCAGACAGAGACCCTGAGCCTCAGGGAGTGGTGGTGTGTCTATGTCCATCAGCCAGAGTGGCAGAAGCAGGACCTCTGCCCGGGGGCCTGGTTTGAGTTGCTGCCCTCAATGGCTCTCCTGGACGTCAGAAAAAGGGGCGATTGTTTGATACAATAGGGCCCCTTCAGGGCAACCTTTGGGATTGATTTTCCTGTGTCTCCTGTTTTCTCTTGCAAGGTCCAAAAGTTAACAGCACAAAGGCTGAAGAAGAGAAAGCAGCTGTGTTTATCCAGGCCTGGTGGCGGGGCACCCTGGTGCGCAGGACGCTGCTGCACGCGGCGCTGAGAGCATGCGTCATCCAGTGCTGGTGGAGACAGAAGCAGGCGGAGATCCTGGAAAGCCGGCGCCAGGAAGCGCTGCGGTACTACGCTCGGCAAGAATGGGCAGCCGTGAAGCTGCAGTCCTGGGTCCGCATGTGGCGCGTCCGGCTCCGCTACTGCCAGTTGCTCCACGCCGTGCGAATCATCCAGGTCTACTGGCGCTGGCATAGTTGCCATACGCGTGGCTTTATTCAGGGACACTACGACCTCAAAGAAAACCATCTGAATGTTCAACTTGAAATCTCTTTGGGCTCACAGGCTTGTAGAGTGCAACAGTGCATACCCTTTCCAATAAAGGAGTGATCAGGTCTGCCATCTCCATGTCCCCAGCTCTCTTTGTCGGACGTATTTCAAGGAAGTCATTGAGCGAACGGTGGCAAATATTTGGGATCTCACAAAGGAAAGGAGCTTTGCGAAAGCAGCAGTTATCTGGGTTCCAGTGTTGTCTAGGTCCGGTGTGGAGCAGGATCCCCAGAGCCTGGAGCTGGATGAGAGGGCCAGTGACTGATTAGCAAAGTCTGCCAGGGGAGGGGGTCAGGGTGACAGAGCACCCGAGTCTCCAGGGAGCCTCCTTTACACGTGGTCCACGTCCATGGCTCCCCCTTTAATGGTGCAACATGGAGACCTGTGTCCTATGCTTCTCCCCCCACCCCGAAAAAATATTTAAAAAATAGTAACTGAACATACACTGTATAAAATATATCATTTTAATCATTTTTAAGCAGACATCTTAGGGGCTTTGTTTATATTTACATTGTTGTGCAAATTCATCACCATCTACCTCCAGAACTGCACCCATCTTGCAGAATTGAAAGTCCAGTCTGTGCCCAATAAAAGTAATTCTCCATTCCCTCCTCCCACAGGCCCTGAAAACCAGAATTGGACTTTCTGTCTCTATGAATTTGATTTCTCTAAATGCCTCGTTAGTGGAATCGTACAGTATTTGTCGTTTTTTGGCTGACTTAGTTCACTCAGCATAATGTCTTCGATACTCAATATTGTAACGTGTCAGGATTTATTTTCTTTGTAAGACTAGTGATATTCCCTTGCATGGATAGCCACATTTTGTATATTCATGAATGGACCCATAGGTTGCTTTCATTTTTCGGTTTTTGTGAAAAATGCTCTTGTGAACCTGGGTGTGAAAAGACCTCTTTGAGATTGACTCTTTGGGGTATACACCCAGAAGCAGAATGGGCAATTTTGTTTTTATTTTGGGGGAACTGTTACGCTGTTTTCCATAGCACCTGTGCCGCTTTACCTTCCTGTCCACAGTGCACAAGGGTTACAATTTCTCCACATCCCCCCGGCACTTGTTAATCTTTTTCGAAGGCAGTGATCATACAGGTGTGAGGTGATAGCTTATTGTAGTTTTGATTTGCATTTCCCTCATGATTAGTGATGTCAAGCATCTTTTCATGTGTATGTTGGGCATTTGTGTATCTTTTCTGGAGACATATCTATTCAAGTCTTTTGCCCATTTTGACTCAGAATTTTTGTTGTTGTTGAGTTGTAAGTGTTCTTTATATAGTCTAGATTTTAATATCTATCAGATATTTGACTTGCAAAGATTTTCTCCTGTCCTATGAATGACCTTTTCACTCTGTTTTTGTCTTTCAACACACAGAAATTTAAAATTCTGATGCAATCCAATTTATTTTTTTTCTCTTGTTACCTGTGCTTTTGGTGTCACTTATTAAGAAATCATTACTAAATTCAGTGTCATGAAGCTTATTGAAGATCATTTGATTCTATCTGTAAATGTTTATTTCTGGGCTCTCTATTCTATTCCATTTATCTTTATGCCCGTTTTGCTTTTTGTAGCTCTGGAGTGAGTTTTGAAGTCAGGAATGTGAGACTCCCCACTTTGGCCTTCTCTTTCAAATTTATTTAGTTATTTGGGGTCCCTTGAGATTCCAAATGCATTCTAGGATGGATTTTTCTCTTCCTGCAAAAAATACTACTTGGATTTTAATAAGGATTGCATTAAATCTGTAGATTCCTGTGGTATGTTGACATCTTAAAACTAGAGTCTTCTAATCCGTTTAGTATGTCAGATGTAGGCTTTTTATAGATTTCCTTTATCAAGTTGAGGTAGTTATCTTCTATTTTGAACTTCTGAGACTTTTTAAAATAAAAAATTTGGGTTGGATTTTTCATACGATTTTCTTACTATATATGGTGTCAAATTATTTTTCTTCTCTAGCTCATTCACATGGTTTATTGAGTGTCAAAATATTTTTCTTCTCTAGCTCATTCACATGGTTTATTGAGTGATTTTTAGATGTTTAAGTAGCCCTATTTACCTGGATTAAATTCTCCCTTGTTATGGTGTATAATTCCTTTTGCACATTGGTTTGGTCTGTTAATATTTTGTTGTGGATTTTACATCTATGTTTGTTGGTAGTTCTCTCTTTTTTTTTCCATATTCTTCTTGACTGATTTTTGTATCAAGGTAATAGTGGCCCACAATATTTGGGAGTTGTCCTGTGCTTTTCTATTTTCTAGAGAAATTATGTAAAATTGTGTTTAAATTGTTCCTTGAAATATTTTGTAAAAAACTGGGCCTCCCTGTGGCACAACGGGTTGAGCACAGCGATATGAAGCTATCCAGAGCCCCTGTAGCACGAGTTTGATACCCGGCCAGGGAGATTCCCACATGGTGCGGCAGACCTCTCCTGCCTCCCTTGCTGCTCCCCTCAGCAGTGTACTTCAGTCTGTCTGCCTGTTCTGCTCCCCATTCTGTCTCTGGTGAATCCTCTTGTTGCCCCACACCTCTGGCCTACACCCCAGCTTGTATGCATAAATAAATCAATCTTTAAAAAAAAGAAATATTTTGTAAAAATTCTCCAGTGAAGCCTACTGTGCGTAGAGATTTCTTTTGAGGGAGCTTAAAATTCAGTGTCTTTTATAGCGCTAGGACAATTCAGGTAATTTATTTCACCTGACTAATTTGGTATTGGGTGGCTTTTAAGCAACTGATCAGTTTCTTCTTGGTTGCTGAATTAACGAGAGGACCGCTGCTCACAGTATCTCCTTCCTTTGCCTCCTCTGGGTGACACATCTGTAGTGATACTTCTTGTATCTTCTCCCTTTAATTTTTGCCAGCATTGCTAGAGCTTTGTCAAAGAGCCAACTTTTGGTTTCATTTATTTTCTCTCTGTTGTTTTCCTGTTTTATATTTCTGATCTTTGTTGTTTACATTCTTCTTTTTGGGTTTGGTTCTTTGGATTTCATTTCCTTTTTTCCTCTAGTGAGTTGAAGTAAGAACTTGGAAAATTTGAACTATCTTTTCTCTAATGTAAAAATCTGATACTATAAATTTTATTCTCAGCTGCATCCCACACATTTTGATATATTACATTTTATTTTTATTCAGTTCTATGTACTAAAAATCTCCTTTGATACTTCCTTTTAGTTCCATGTTTTTAAAGCAGTAAGATGTTTAACATACAGGGTTTTGAAGATTTCCCTATTGCCTTTCAGTTATTGAATGTTAGTTTTATTACATTAGTCACAAAACACACTCTATTATTTAAATCTTTTGAGGTTTGTTTTCTGAAGCAGGGTAAGTCTGTTTTGGTGAATGTTTCTTTCTGAGTTCACAGTCCTGTGTAGCTTTCAGAGTTACAGTTTCTCACCTCGTGGGTGGGTGAATGTATCTTGAGTGTGTGAAGTGTTGGATGGTATTTTCTATACCAAGTCAATCCTTTTGGTGGATGCTACCATTCAGCTCAGTTACATATTCTGTAGTTTTTTGTCTAGTAGGTCTATTCATTTTGAAGCAGGGTGTTGTAATCCAAGTATTTATCTATTTCCCTTTGAGCACTCTCAATGCATAGTAAATAGAAAAACCTGGAGAGGGTAGTGGGTGTGAGAGGCTGGCCTTCCATAGGGTCCAAGACCCTTTGTTGCAATTAGAGAGAAGGCAACAAGCATGACCCAGATGGAGCTGGGATGGAGACTGAGGTGGTAGGAAGATGAGGGCTGTACCTGCTCCTGTATCTTCGGTGAGGACATACATCATATATGAGTTCAATGGGAGAAGAGGAGCTGGACATTTGCAGAGGAGAGGTGAATTATTCCAATCCAAAGACGCAACTGCAAACAGACCAGAAATTCACCGGGCAGTTTGTGGAGAGACCTGTAGTCATGAATACAAACTGAGGCCACTGCTCATGGCTGCTTGACCTGCCGCAGCCACACTCACTCCCCTGCAGGCACAGAGGGTGGAAAGTTGGGCTCATCCCACGTTTTCAGCAGAGAGAAGGTCAAGGGAAGTCACGTTGTTCAGGGGAGAGACAGCAATTAATTAACCATAGACTGTGAGCTGGGTGAAGAAAGACACAAGGGTATGTCAGGGGTGATGACTATAAAAGAAATTGGTTGGGTCAGAGATTGGAAGACCTTAATATATCAGAAGGAACATTCTCACGGGCTCTTGGCAAGGGGAACTAGAAGGAGAGAGATAATCAGAGAATGGAACGCAACAATGAGCAATTGCTGACAATGGTGAAGATGAGAACCACCGGGTGTCCAAGGAAGAGACACCAGCCACATGTGAGTATTTAACTTCAACTAGTTTAAACTTAAATTCATTACAAATTCAACTCATTGGTTGTACTTGGAACATTTCAAGTGCCCCACAAACATGGGTGGCTAGTCACTCAGTGGAGAGCACAGAAGATACAGAAAATTTTATCATCCAGAACGTTCTGCTGAATATCTGTGCTTCAGCATGACCGAGGGACTGAGTGCTAAGGAGGGGAGCAAAACTCTTTTACAGTGGCGACACCAAAGGCGACTGGTGCGATCATCTTGACCTGTGATAAAACCACCAGGCAGGGAGACAAGTGCAGGGCTGAGGTAACACCAGAGGGAGTCCTGTTTCTGCAGAGCCCGAGGGGAGGGAGTTCTGATGCAGAGTTGGAAGTCCATGAATCCTGTTTTCATGCTACTAGTCCCCAGGGTGGCCATATGCTCATGAGCACGCCCAGGTCCTCCTACAGCTGAGGCCAGCCTCCTGTCCTTCCCCTGGGGCTGACTGCACAGGTCTGGAAGGGGCAGCCAAATGCTGGCATTTTCTCTAGGTACTTGCCAAAGACACCTTGCTTGAGCCATCCCGGACACCAACCAATTCCCCACCCCAGGCAGCAGAGAAGACCTGAAGTTCTCACGTGCACAGATGCTCAGTGTCAGGGAGATGGACCCCACCTGTTTCTCAGATCCCGGATGAGAAGGAGTGGGCTTTGGACTGGCACTGGGACTTCTGGCCCGTCCTAGCAGGGTAGACTAGGACTTCAGTTTCTGATTTGACAAGCAAACACATGTAAGTAACACATGGTCACTGGGAGAGTGGGGAAATTTCTCTGCAGTTCTTTCCCGGGGAGAATAGAGGTTACGTGGCCTGAGTGCCCAGTTGTCCGGCTGCCAGGGGAGACCAGGAGGCACAGCACACCAGGTTAGACCTTTACTAGGACAGCAGACACAGTGCTCCTTCTGGCCAACCCCTAGGGGTTAATGACCTCAATGTGGAACTGTAGGTGAGTGGCTGTGACGACACAGTGACCCCGCAGGAAAGCACAGGTCTGGCAGTTGTGGCACAGCCAGTGGCACTGGATGACGTAGATGGCATCGAGCACCTGACAGTATCGCCAGTGGATGCGCCACATGCGGACTAAAGACTGGATCTTGACCACGGCCCTTTCTCTGGTTGCGTAGGCAAACAGGGCCTCCCTCCGCATCTTCTGCCGCTGCCTGTCCATAATCAGCCTCCACCAGCACTGGATGGTCCAGGCCCTGAGGGCCGCGTGCAGCAGAGTCCGGCGCACCAGGGTGCCCCGCCACCAGGCCTGGATCCTTATGGCTGCATTTGAGTCTGTTTGTGATGAGTCCTTCTTCTTCTTCTTCATCTTCTAGGCACGAATGAGACAGACACAACTCAGGGAATCTCCTGCCACCGACCTCCAGTGTCTTCCTGGAAGGGGCTGGATTCTCCTACAGTCAACCTTATTTTGGAGAGTTCTGGGCATTGGCAGGACACTAAGAACCAGAAGAGCCAGGTGGGGAGCCCTCTTCTGCCACTATGGACACATGACTTTGCCCCAGAATCAATGGCGCCCTACTTTTGATGACCCCACAGGCGCATGAATAAGGGAACTCTGAGGATGCACCAGGGACTGAAGAGGCTCTCAGGCCCGCCCCAGCACCCACACCCCCCCATCTGAGGTCTCACTTCACAGTGCTGTCGCCTGGTGTTCTCCGCTCGGCTTCTCCCAGACTGCCACTGGCCGATTTTTCTCTGCTCAACACTGTGTTTCAATACTGTAGTGTGTTCCAGCACCCTCCCCATATATGCCCCTTCCCATATTCCTTCCAGTGTCTAATCTGGAGCCCTCACATCTCACTCCTCATTCTTCGCGTCACAGTCAGGTCCATACCCAGAGCCCGGGGCGACTGGGAGGGAGAAATCAGCCACTACGGAGTTCACTCCTGACTATTTAAACTCTGAATCCATAAATGATACAAGTCCACACATCACGACACAGACATCAGTTTGCTGGTTAGCTCTTATCTACATGGAAATTTAACCCACCTTGGTTTTCTTCTTCTTCACTTCCCTGAGCAATTGAATTTCTTCTATATCTTCGTATACTATTGCAATTAGATTGCCACGATACTGTCATCAGAATTAAATAAGTCATTATGTATAAGTTAACACTGCTGATTCTCTCTATGGCTCTGTGCAAGATCCCCACTGCCTCAGCATCCCCCTTTGGCCCAAGATCTTGAATCCAGGCTAATTCCCACCCACCCGCAGCCTGCCTCGTAGATCTGGTCATGTTTCTTACACAAAATCGTATCGACATTGCTTCCTTTCTGGGTCATTCATTAACCTGATCTCTCTACTTCCAAGGTCTGGCATGAGTAACATGAAAGGCAGTGCTGTCAGATCCCCCCTGCATTATGACATAGGGCTTAGGCTTCTGGCAGCAGGAGAGTCTCCCCTAGAAACCGCTCCATGGTAACCTCAGCGACCTGTGCGCTTCCCGCCTGCCAGAGAGGTAGCCCTGCTCAGAGTGGAAAGACCCAGACTGTGACAGATTACTGCCCTCCTCCTCCACCCCATTTGCTCAGTAATTCTTTTAAGTCCTTCTATACCACCTTAATAATTTTGTCTCCAAGATCCCTTTTAAAAAAGGTATAATTCACATTCTGTAAAACTATTTAAAGTTGTAGATGCGCAGTTTTTAATATATTCCCAAAGCTGTGTGATTATCACCGGAATCTGACTCCAGAACACCTTATTCACCCCCAAAGTAAATCCTATGCTTGTTAGCAAATAATCTCCTTTCTCCCACCCTCTTCCCTCAGTCTCTGACAATCTCTGATTTATTCTGTTTTCGATATGTCTATTTTGAATATAGCTTGTGGTTGGAGTTACAAATTAGATGTCTTATTATGTCTGCTTCTTTTTCTTACGATAGCATTTTCAAAATTCACCTCTTTTGGTGGCATCTATATTGATGGACAATTGGGTTTGTTTTCCTATTATGGCTATTATGAATAATGCCATCATATATATAAATTTATAATTTCTGTGAACATAAGTTTTTATATCCTTGCTATTTACCTAGGAGTAGGCTTGGGTACATGATAACTATGTTTTAACCATTTTGGGGAACTGACATCTGTTTTACACAATTTACATTACCTGCAACTGTGTATGTAGCTTCTGATTTCTCGTCACCCTCAGCAAAGAATGAGGATAAACCCTGGGGAACTAGGGGTGACGGTTAGGTGGGTCCCCATCTACACTTAAGACTGCAGGACCAGACACTGGGGAGAAAAACAACAGTAACAGAATTTATTACATAAGGAGTTGGAAAAAGAGATGCTTACCTACTCCATGCAGTGTCTGTAGTTCAGAGTCCAGCGTCCAAGCAGTCGCTACAGGGGCAAGATGGCGGCCTGCTTCTCAGCAGGAGCAGCAAGACCAGCGGTGGCAACTTGGCGGCCGAACCACTTAGCACAGGACGCAGGGGTGGGCCGTGGTAAAAAGGGCTGTCTGCTACTGCCTGAACTCAAACCAGGAGCCAGACGGCTCGCTGCTTGGCGTGAGGGCAAAGTTGGAACAGGATCAGCCCTCTTGGGGCGCCCACCAGCCCGGGGGTGCTCGAACCCGAGGGCAAGTCTCCCGAGGACAGCACTGCCCATAGGGAACCGCACAAGTCACCTCCCACCACAATGTCCACCAGACCTGGCCACCGAGCTCCGGCTTTAAAACTGTCGTGGCCGCTCAGCTTCTCCTATTGGTCCCTGCTGCCGTCCTTCAGAAAGTGAGGGGGTGGGCTCCCAGAGACCTGGAGGGAGAAGGGGTGAAGGCAGGAGGATCCCGACAGCTGGGGCTGCATTGCGTCTTGCCGGTTGAGTGCAGGAGGAAGCCCACGACGGAGCTGGCAACTGGATGCAGAAGCACGGCGACCTGGACTGTGCTGGCTGCCAGGCACGGGAGCACTGCGCAGGTCGCTGTTCGCTCAGCCTCCAGGCGCCGGGGGCTGTGGTGGGGAAACCACAGGGGTCGAGCTGGGAGCCCCAGGCTGGTGCTTTGCCACCCATCCCTGCATGAGAGGGAATCGGTGCAAGCCAGGCTGAGAACCCCAGGCCTGCTCCAGGCCTCAGCAGCCCTTCAGGATCACGCAGGAGTGGTATGGTTGGCCCTCTCACACCAGGGCTTGTCGTTGTCTGACTTTGTGTTTTCTTTATAGAGTAACATTGGTCTCTAAAACTATGATTTAGGGGAATAGGTTCACACTTCCTTGGTTATATGTTACCACTCCCACTCCCCAATCAAAGCCCTATTATAGTTCTTTGGTTCACAGTCTTTGGTTTTTTTACACCAAGAAATTCCAGATTTGTGGGCCTCCCCGGTGGCGCAGCGGTTAAGCGCTGCGCTGTGGAGCTGTCGGCAGCAGCAACGCGAGTTCGACACCCGGCCAGGGAGAATCCCACATGGCGCGGCAGACCTCTCCTGCCTTGCCCGCTGCTCCCCTCAGCAGTGTATTTCTGCCTGTTCTGCTACCCGCTCTGTCTCTGGTGAACCCTCTCGCTGCCCCACACCTCTGACCTGCACCCAAGCTTGTATGTATAAATAAAAAATAAATCTTAAAAAAAAATCTTAAAAAAATTCCAGATTTGTGAGATCCCAGAAAATATATACTGATCCCATATCATCTCCACCACCTCCCCCCATTTCCTGCCCCAAAGTTTCTGGAACCCTTTTAATTTCCTAAGTAATTAGAGCCCCAGGAGTGTCTTTTATTCTAATATTTGGTCTTGGCTCTGGTTCCTAAGCCAGAGCATCCAAAATTAATGTAATATCCAAGATGAAAAGACTGTCTTTGTACTTATGTTAATGGTTAACCTTATGTAGTTAATCTGAAAATGATAGTTTCGTGAATTTCATTTAAACGTGTGTTCGCAGTGTTCTTTTATGTTATCATCAGTCAGGTTTGATCACAAGACAATAAGAAAGGCGCAAGAAAACAAGATTTATGATACAGCTCCCAGAAAGGAGGTGATTACATGTCACACAGGGACACAGGAAAGTCAAGTTTGGTCAGGTGGCAGAAGACAGGAATGAGAAGAGGGCTGTTGCTATGGTCATTATTGGAGTGGGAAAAGTAAGGCTCTGAATTAGTTTCCAAATCAAAGGCATGTTCTGGGCTGACTCCTTTGCTGTCTCTAATTGGCTGGCTCCAGGAAGGCCAGTCTCTCCCAAGTTGGAAAGGGTGTGTTTAAAAGATGTAAAAAATAAATAAATAAACAAATAAATAAATAATGTCAAAACAACATAATATACAGAAAAGAAAAACATACCAGTAACATACTGAGAGAGAGAACTTACTATTCTAGGTCCTGGGAGCAGAGCACTGAACCCAGAATCTCTGCGCTTCCGGAGCTCACCGTCTAGTCGGGGGACAGAAAATAGAAAAAGAGGGAAAATAACCTCTGACAGTGACCAGGACTTGAACAGGAAAGCAGAGTCAAGAAGGAGCCCACGCACACAGTAGGTGTGAGGAAAGGATTTCAATAAGGTGGTCAGAGAAGGCCCCTGAGGAGGGAGCACGAAGCACACACAGCCCCACGGAGTAGAGCTCGGCTGGGAAGGCCTCCAAGGAGAGGAGGCGGCGGGTGCAAAGGGCTGAGCTGGGGCGTACTGGAGACACAGCTCATAGCAGACATGCCAGGGAGGACAGGAGGAGGGGCGCTGACCAGGGCCGCACCTGCAGGCTTCGTAGGCCTCAGGGAGGGCTTTAGGAATTGTTCTAAATTTAACGTGAGGACACTGAAGGATTAAGAGCTCAGATGTCCCAGGCCACTATGAAGCACAATCTGTGGGGGCACCATTCACGCCTTCCACTGTCCCCCCCTTGGGCTTGCGGATGCCAAGACCCCAACACTCAGACTCATGGCAGACATCGATAACCAAGCACAGTCCCTCGCATCTAGCACGGGGCTCTAGAAGCCTCCATGCAGGACCCAGGCAAGTCCCCGTCCCCTCAGAACCTACCGTGGGAGGCCAAGTCTTTACCCTCCTCTCACTTGACCCTTCCTCAGACAGGGCGTGTGGAGCTTGCAGGACAGAGATCTGGTGACAGCGTTGGAGCAGACCTGATCAGTTCTTTATTGGGAAGGGGATGCAGTCTGTAATCCGACAGATTTGTGACCCCAGGAAGATCTCAAGCTCAAGTCCCAGCTCGCTTGATGTGACTTCGTAGCTCCCACGGAGAAAACCCCGGAAAGGGCAGTTATGCCAGCGCCAGTGGGCCTGGATGACACGGGCGGCGTTGAGCAGACGGCAGTAGCGCCGGCGGATGCGCCACATGCGGACCCAGGCCTGCAATTTGACCACTGCCTGGACTTGCGACGCGTGGTCCTCGAGTGCCACCTGCCGCCTCCCCTCCAGCAGCGTCGCCAGCACCGCCCTCCACCAGCACTGGATGACGCAGGCTCGGAGGGCCGCGTGCAGCAGCGTCCTGCGCACCAGGGTGCCCCGCCACCAGGCCTGGATCCTTATGGCACTGGCTCTCGGTCCTTCGTCCGTAGGCTTCTTTCTCTCCTGGGGGAGTAATTACAAGAAAGAAGAGACACTTAGGACAATTTCCCCACCCACCTCAGCCCGAGGGCGTGCCAAGGAGGGGTCCTGATCCTTTGTCAGCGAAGCCCCTCCTTCAGACGTTGAGGAGCACTGAGCAGGGTGCTGGCTGAAGCCAGACGTCCAGTTAGGTGTCCCATGTCCCCCCTTCTCCACTTAATGGAGACGATCGATCCTGTGAACGCCGAGTCTCAGGTCCTCATCTGTGGAATGGGGCACGCTTGCCCTACCTATCATCGCGTCACACGGGCCTCGTTCATCTGTCCAGAACCAAAACAGTATATGCTGTATGGGCTGAAGGGTTAACATGTCCCCCTGGAATAGTCACCTGCCTGGGATCCTCACCCCTTCCCTTCAGAACCTCCCATGGGCTGGGGAAGCCACATCCTTGGCCGGCTGTCATGCCTGCCGAGCTCCTCCTTGCTCTGTCAAGTCATAGTTAGACACTTTCCTCACTCCACACAGTTTGGGGGTCTGTTCATTTAATTCTCATTATCACCTATCTTGCTTACCTTAGACTTCAATGAATACACACAGATGCACACAAATGCACACACACATTCTGGCACAATCTATGCTTGGGTTTCCCTTTCTTGGCAAAGTGTTCCCCAACACACCGCCCTCACCACCCCACTCCCTAAATTTGCATGGGGTGATTCCCACCTGTCAGGGTTTCTCCCTGCTACAACCATGGACACGAGTCTTCATGTCTGTGTAACCCACCTCTCTCAGACCTGAAAGGAGCTAGGATAGCCAGGGACAAGCCAATCCCTCTTCATTCCGGCTCTGGATGTGGCAACCATTCCCGCATTCATACAGCCAGACCTGTGACAGTCTCTGCTTCTGGTGGCTGTTCCTATTAGTAATCTGCAGCACCGTCTTTCACTCACAGCTGTAATCTGGTTTGGATGATAAATTCCCTGCTATCGCCACAGTGAAGACGACCCATTACTCCTGGGTGACTTGAGTCAGAGACATGGCAGGTGAGAGTCATCTTCCCCTTTGAGGCCTCCATTGACTTACTTTTGTTGAAGGGGATGAGTGTGGAGACTTTCCTTTTTCTGTCACTTCAGTTTCATCAATTTCTTTTATGATGACTCGAAATTGGACGGATTTCTAGAAGCGGAGTTTAGAGGGGAGAGGGCTGGTCAGCTTGTTTCCCATAGAACCCGGTGCCAAGCCCACCACATGCTCAACTTAAGAGACTTCTGGGACGACATTAACAGGGAGAATTTTCACATTATGAGTCCCAGAAGGAGGAGAGAAAGAGAAAAGGCCAGAAAGATTATCTAAGGAAGTATGTGACCCGTTGGCATGCGACCCGGGGGTTGTGGTTTGAGAAATCCTCATCAGAGATGCTCTTTTCTGCCCGTGTGGTCTCTCGTGCCGCAGCAGCAGTCGTCCTCGTTCCCATGGCGAGTGACTTTGTGAGATGTCTTTTTTTTTTAACATATATTTTTTATTGTTATATCTTTTACATTTTGTATTCCCCTTGGGTAACCCACCACCAGTTCACCCGTGACCCATCTCCGTGGTCCCTTGTGTCCTTTTCTACTCCATTTTGTGCCCTTGTTCTCCCCCTCCCCCGCTGAGTGTCTCTCTCCTATTTGGTTTCACTATATTCCTGTTATGAGTGAAACCATTCGATATTTTTCTCTTTCTTTCTGGCTTATTTCGCTGAGTATGATCCCCTCTAATTCCATCCATGTCGCTGCAAATTGCATGTGTTTATCTTCTTTGAATGCTGAAACATCTTAACGTCCAGAGTTGGAACCGGCCCAGCGTCACTTCTGCTGCATACAGTTGGCCAAAGAAGACCACAAGGGATCATAAATATAAGACAAGGTTAAGTGGTCTCCATCTCTTCATCGATGGAAGCACAAATTTACCTCGCAAAGGGGCATGGATATGAGGAGGGAAGTGATGTTGTGAGTTTTGCAATCCCTGGGCCAGTACAGTTTCTGTGGAGCTAGGGTGGAAAGGAAGTGTTACTAGAGTGAGTTTAGGAGAGAATAGGAGGAGTGGAAGTAGAGACAGTGACACATTTTGTTGTGAGCAGATGTAAGAACTGGAATAGCAGATAATCAAAGATGAAGTTTTTAATGAGGAAGGACATTTTATATTGTGATGGGAATGACTTGAGAAAAGGAAGAAAATGACTTGGAGAGACACATGAAGTTAGAAGATGATATCAATGCAAAGATTGAAAGGTGATCACGGGCAAAGCAAAGAGCAAGAAGAGTAAAAGAAGGGGGTGGCCTGGGGTGGGGCAAAAAACCTCAAGGAAGTCATCAAGCATGGCATGCCTGACAGCCAGCTGGTGCGAAGATGGGGGTTTGGGGTTTGACTTGCTGCCATTTTCAGCTCAGTGTGTGGTCACATCATTTGAGATTAAGAGAAAAAGAGGGAGAATTTCCCAGTTGAAGAGAGCAAAGAACGTGAAATTTTCAGCAAAAGCAAACTTACAGATCAGTAGCTTGAGAAATTTGTTCATGGTCTTGAATATAAACCAGAGACACACAATATGGGCACTGTTTTTCTTCAGGGAAGTTTAGCTCTTCTGGGGTAGGATAAAGGAGGTGAAGGGTTGGTTTCATCCAATGGTGGAGAGAAAGAGGGCTAATGGAGGCAAAATTATAAGAGAATGCTCAAGGGAAAAGGGGTGTAAGCTGCGATCTAAGGAGTGAGAGCATGGCCTGAGTGCAGTAAAACATTGGTGAGGTCACTCGCGGGGAACCCTAGTTAAGACTGAAGAAACGTTTGAATCTATGCATGAGAATCAGTGACTCTAACACAGGGGATGACCTTTGTTTTCTATGAAAGTCCAAATAAGCATTTTAGACTTGATGTCCATCCCGTTTCTGTCCTCACTACTCAACTGCAGGTCGTGGCTTTCTGATCTCCGCCCTAATGACAGAAGGCAAAAGTCAGACTCTGGAGCGGTTGGTAGCAGCACCGCTGCTGGGCGGTGATGGGTGATGACAGCGGCCAGGGCACCGCTACCCAAAGCGTGGTGGGTGTTTGTTACCAAGGCGGTAAGTACAGAGGTTGAGAGTGAGCATTTCGAAACCTCTATAGCAAATTGCAATGGTACTTTCATGTAGGTCCTATCTAATTGTTAAAAACAAGTGCATCTGTGTGCCTTTTCCATTTGTTTTTCTCATAATTCACTTTTATTATTTTACAAAAGAGCTGATCTATGATGGGTTGGACATTTAAAAAATACTGCTTCCTGACAGACAGCTTTAGAAGCAGCGGTTTACAGTGTGATAGTCAGTGCTTAATTCACCAGGGGTGGTGCCATACACAAGGTGTGGCTGACATCAGTGGGATATTTGTGTTCAGCGCCCTGGGGAAATGGGTCCTGCGGAGGGAGGACGGAGTCGAAACTGACTTCCTTGAGATCATGTTGTCAGCATCTGGTTAGCCTGAGGCTTACAAAGCCCCATGCCTGGTATCTAAGTCCATACTCCTGTGCTTCCTCTGGCCTGCATTGCCCCCGGGAGAGCCAGCAAGTGCCTGTTTTTGGTCTGAAAGCCAGTGTGGGCAAGCCACAGCTGACACCCTGTGCAGATTGACAGGGCCTGGTTTCAAAGGCAACTCTCACAAGAGGAGGTACCCAGAGTCTTCAGTCTATAAAGCCCTGCCCCTCCCCGTTGCAGGTTCAGGAGCCAGGAAGGTGCTGGGACCATGGGCAGTGCGCCTGGCTCTGGTGTGTGTGCACAGCCTTGGGTAGCAGTTTCTGATTTGGGTAGAATCAATGGCAAGTGGCCCCCAACAAAAGAACAGGGGCCATCAGCCCTGGGGGTGTGTGTGTGTGTGGTGGTGGTGAGAAGTACTTGTATTGAAGTCTTTCCCCAAATAGAAGAGGTGCAGAGCCTGACTCATCGGGGTCCCCAGGATGTGGGATTCACTGAGACACACAGAACCTGGTCATACATTTATTAGGGTGATGGAGTAGTCCTCCACCCTGCAGTACTCTTAGATAGATAGGATTTCAATGTGGAACTCCAGCTGGTTGGAAGTGCTTTTGAATCGTGCCTGCAAAACCTCTTCAGTCTGCAAGACGAGGCAGTTGTTGGAAGCCTGGGGTACACAGACAGCTTTGCTCATCTGGCAGTAGCGTTGATGGCACGCCCACATGCGAACCAAGGACTGGAGCTTGACCACAGCCTGCTCCTGGATTATATAAATTTGCAGCAGGCGCTGCCTCAGCTTAAGTCTCCGCCTCCTTACGGTCCTCCTCCACCACTGCTGAATCATCCAGGCCCTGAGGGCAGCCACCAGCAGGACCCGCCGCACCAGGGTACCCCGCCACCAGGCCTGGATCTTCCTGGCCGCCTTGGCTCTTGCTATTTGTCGTTTTCTTTCTTGTTGTTGTTTTGCAAGATGCAACTAACCAAGCAAAGCAGATGAAGCACTCCCAATGAATTTGTTACCGTCGACCACAGCTCTGGTGTCTGCCACGATCCTCTCACTAATTAGCTTTCCCTGGGGGTTCGGAGGTCCCAGAGCACCTGAGTGGGGTTTTACCTCGACTTCCGTCTTGCCATGGACACAACTACTCATGGACATACCCGCTCACCCTCTAAGTCACAGTATTCTCATCTATGAAATGGGAATGTGCTTGCCCTGTGGTCTTCACAGGCTTGTGGAACTGGTAGAAACACTTTCTGATCCAGAACACCCAAGTGGGTGAGAAGAACCAAAGAGCCTGCATGAAAATGGGCCTCTGCATTTATGGCCTGCGTCTCCGCTCAAAGTCCAGCCCACGATGCTGTTTTCTGATGCTTTGTGGCCTTCCACTGCCCTTACCTCCCTTCTTTTGACTCCCAATACTCTCTGTCACCCCTATATCCTTTTAGACTCCGTCTGACCCTCCTCCAATATCTAGTTTCCATTGTGCTGTGCCCGCCTTCCACGAGGCCTGCGGCATCCTGAGTTCTCACCCCTCTTCTCTCTCTCTCCATGCTTACTACAGCTTGTCCAGGACAGGGAGGGAATTTATAGGGGCAGGGGAGCAATGCTGAGCTGATTCCTGTGGGACCGGACATGGACTGTCCACATCCAGGGAACTCTGGGGTTAAAGGGCCAATGATCTGTGGCTTCTCTCATGCTCCTGGGCCCCACCTACCTTCTGCTTCTGTTTTGCTGCTGCTATTTTCTCTGCATCGTCTCTAGGTGGTTGAGCCTTCTGCAATCAGAACGTAAAGAGAAAGCATGCATAAGGGCCAGCCCCTGTGCAAAGTCCTCAGAGCCCAGACTCTCCATTCTCCCCCTGGATTCTTTGACTTCATCTGGGGCTTCCTTTTGTAGCAGGGCAACTCCCCACCCCCGAGGAGGAGGTGTCTGTCTGAGCCTTACACAAAGTAAAGTGCCCATGGCCTGCAGGCAGTGCTTCAGGTGTTCACGCCCCTTCCCGTTGCTGCTCCATGGCCCTGGCAGAAGGAGGGTGGTGGAGGCAGAGAGGGGTGTGATGTCACAAGGGCAGCTATGACCCAGGGACTAGGCTGCCTTCTCCAGCTCCAAGCTGCTGAATAAAGGAGACACCCGCTCTTTCCCTCCTGCAGGGATGGCCCCGAGTTTTCATGGAATACAGCCTCTGTGAGTCTGTCTCACCCCAAGAAAGATCTTCGCTCTGCCACCCTCAGGACCGCCCTATCATCAGCCACGGAGGGGAGCAAGTCACACGTGCAGAGGAAGGTGCTTGGGTTCAGCTTGCTCCTGTGCCCTCCTGCCTTCTCTGCCAAGGTGCCCTTCTCAGTGGGGCGGGGGAGGGGGAAGCCCTTCTTTTAATGGAGTTGATGTGGGCAGAAGGGTCAGGCAATTTCTTCTCCCTCTCTTCAGCTGAAGCTGTTTTGGCACTGCGCCCTCTTTAGATCTCTGTTCCCTCAAACAAAACAAGCCCTTCCATTCTGTGTCTGAAACCAGTGGGCTGGCGGAATTTCCAAGCATGAGTCACGACCCAGGAGACGGCACCTGCTCCGCACTGCAGACGTCTCTGGCGGTGGCAGCGGTCATTTTAGAGAGGCCACCAGTGCTTCAGGCTGGCTTCCCAAACCAGCCGTCCTCTGGCTCTCCCACCACGATTCCCAGTCACCTCCACTTCCCTTAACTAGCTTTGGGCAGCGCCCCCTCCAGACCTCGGTAACTCACTGACGTCACCTCTTCACCGCAAGGCATTATGGGTCCACTTCCCACCATGGGAGGCGAGGATTTCGCTTTCTGCCTCACCCCAAACCAGCCTGCTTTATCCCCCCTCACCTTCCAAAGAGGTCTCGTGCAACACAGGCCCCAGGACCGGAGGCGCGGCTCACAGCTGCCCGGTGAGCCTCCCCTTCCGGCTCTCTTCCTGCACTGCCTCCGAGCCTGTCTACTACGAACGTTCGAGTATGTGCGAGACACAGCAGATAATGGCCTCCGTCTGTCCTCCTGAGCCGGTGTTACCGTGTTTCTCCTCGCTCCTCCACTGATGGATTCATTTCCAAGTCCCTGCCAACGAGTCTCCACAGCAGACGACGCTGTGAGGGACATCTTCCCGTGCGCTCCACAGCCGCAGCTCCTGTCGACCTCTGTCAGTCACTTTCCAATTTTGACTGTAAATCTGTCAAGGTGCTGCCTGGTTTGCATTTGCATTTCTCTGCGAAGGGATGTGAGCAGAATATGACTCTTAGGCATGAGTGTCTGGGCTTCCGTCTTGATAGAGAGGCTGCCTGGCTGTGTGAACTCAACCGAGTCTTTCTGCCTCTTTGTGTCTGTTTCCTCTGGTTAAATTTCAGGGGGTGACATCGTTCTTCCTTCCTGGAGTCACTGTGGGATTCACAGAGCCGCAGTCCTCGGAACAGCACCTTGTCCTAACACTGCTTAGTGTCTTTTAGCTCCTATTATGATTGAATCTTGGCCTTCGGATATTACTGTGCAATTGCCGGGTCCTGTCTTTGGCCTATTTTTCTACCAGATTCCCATCGTTCTCTTGTACGGCTTCCCTAGATAACTCTTTGCTGGGTAGGAATATAAGAATTTCCCAGACCTGTCGTCTCTCGGTTAATTTTTTCATGGTGTCTTTCATTGCACAAATCTTTCCAACCATTCCCCCCTTTGTAACTGTGCTTTGGAAATAGTTTAGTGGGAAAATCCATGGTTGCATGTTTACACTGAGGGCTTCGCCAAGTGACAGGAACGTGATCCCTACATGTGTCTCCCTCTTTCTCGGATTTAGTCCTTCATTTTGATGGAACGCATCCTTTGGTAGCTCCCTAAGAAAAGGTGCATGGATATAAATTTGTTGACTTGGGTGTCTGAAAAATGACTTTATTCTACACTCAAATCTTTTCATTGTTTTGCTTAATGTCAAATGTTAGATTGAAAGTAATTTTTTTCCTCAAAGTTTGGAGGACTTTTTTCTACTTTCTCCTAAAAATCTAATGCTAATCTTACTCCTTTGACGGTGGGCTATAACCTGTAATTTCCCTCTCTGGAAGGCTTTAGGATCTTTTCTTTAATCCTGATGTTCTGAAATTATTGTTATTTCAGTAACACTATCCCATAATGAAAATAGGATGCTACCCAGCTATTCTTCGGCCTTGAACCATTCCCTCAACCACCACCCCAGATCCCGCAGATATCACAGCAAGTTGTTCTCAGTCTCTCCAGGAAGAGCTGATCATAGCGTATTATCCTTTTAAAATATTGCTGAATTCAGTTTGCTAAGATTTTGTAGTTTTCTGTCCCTGTGATATCCTTGGCTGCTTTTGGTATCAGGGTCATGTCGGCCTCATAAAATGCATTTTTCAAATGTGATTCAATACTAATGTTTATTTTGTTTTGTAATTTTTGGTTAACATTTG
This sequence comes from Scalopus aquaticus, assembly GCA_004024925.1. Classification (NCBI taxonomy): domain Eukaryota; kingdom Metazoa; phylum Chordata; class Mammalia; order Eulipotyphla; family Talpidae; genus Scalopus; species Scalopus aquaticus. Next base: position 94,044 of record PVIJ01005094.1, read on the forward strand.
AAATAAATCATTATCTATCTCCTCCTCCTCAAATCAAACAAGAATTTTAGCCCAATTTTTCTTCCACCCACTCTCTCAACAATCTCTCATGATGTTATCATCTTAAGTAAACTGACATGATAATGTTTTACAGTCAAGTCTTGTGTAGACTTAATAAATTTGACTGACTTCTCAGCTCAGTGCTGCTTTCTGTATCATTCCCCTACTAATTTTTTTTAAGATTTATTTACGCATACAAGAGCTGGGGTGTAGGCCAGAGGTGTGGGGTGGTGAGAGGATTCACCAGAGACTGAGTGAGGAGCAGAACAGGCAGATCGAGTGAAGTACACTGCTGAAGGGAGCAGCAGGCAAGACAGGAGAGGTCTTCTGTGCCATGTGGGAATCTCCCTGGCTGGGTTTGGAACTCTTGCTGCAGTGGCTGTGGATAGCTTCATAGTGCTGCGCTTAACCCGTTGCACTACCAGGGAGGCCCCTCTACTAGTTTTTTTAACTGGAGTGGAGTTTATTGCACAGTAAACACTTCTGGTTAATATAGTAAATGTCTTGAGTGCACATATATGAATGGTCTAGCCTTTGTCCTTCCGCTTTAATAACGTTTGAATGAGTTTATAATTCTGTGCTCAGAAAGTTATTTCTTCAGAAGCTGGGGATATTTCTCTATTCCTTCCTTGCTGCCGAGTTAAATAATGTCAATTTGACTCACTCCTTGGTAAGTAAAATCCTCAATAGGTTTTATTTCCTCTTTAAATGTTGAAATATTTTTCCTTGCTAGCTGAGATTGCCCCGCAACATGTTTTAGGTTTCAAATCATCTGTTTTCAATCATCTCAGTGCAGGCAACAGGCAACCCACTGACTCCAACTGTGCTTGTTTCTAAAGGATCACTTTACAAACACATCAGTGATTGGAAATTTTCCCATCAGGACTTCAAACATTGCTTCCATCCATTCTCTCATCTTCCTTTCTCAGGAGCACACATTTGGCCAGGGCTAGAACTTCTAGATCTTCCTTTACTTTGCCCTTCTGTGCTGCATTTCAAGAGAATTTCTCAAAGTCAAACAACTTGTACTTTAGTTATGTCCATTCTGCTCTTAATTTCATCCACTGGATTTCGATGGCGACAACTATGTTGTTCCTTCTAATTTCTATATGTGACTTTTAAAAAAATAATGGTTTGTTCTTTCATCATGGCAAGTGGTCTTCTCCCATCCTTCAAGAATATTACATTGATATGGAATATAGAGGAATAAAATGAAGGGTCAGAGAGATCAAAACTTAATAACAATCCTACAAATTTGTAGAATTGAGCCTGCCAGAGAGGGAAGAAGAAGAAGGTGGAGAGCAGGGTGTGGAGGGGCCCCGATGAACTGTGGTGAATGACTTGGGGTAACACACATCTGAAGAGATGTCATCCTATACCTCTGACTCATATACAGTGTTGTAAACCAATGTTGCCTCAAAAAAAAAGATATTAACTTTAATTTTTTAAATTGCCTTTTTTCTTTTCTTTTTTATAATTTATATATATATATATATTACATTTGTATTCTTTTTTTTTTTGCTTTCTTTTCTAGTCCCCCTAGAATTTCCACCACCAATTCCACTGCTAGAGATCTACCCAAAGTACACAAAAACATTAATTCAAAAGAATACCTGTACCCGTATGTTTATTGCAGCACTATTTACAATAGGTAAGACCCTGAATGCCCCAAAACAGAAGACTGGATCAAGAAGATGTGGTCTATATACGCAATGGAATACTCTTCAGCAATCAAAAAGATAAACTAAGTGTCATTCACAGCAACATGGATGGAGCTAGAAGGGATTATGTTCAGTAAATTGTCTTCTTAGCTCTTTCCCTTGCCGTTGTGTTTCTGCTTGTTGAGTTTAAGGATGTTTTTTCATGCTGTCGGTTTCCTCCAAAGCTTGGTGATTCTTGGTTGGGTGCTCATCTTTGTTTTAAGATTTCCCCTGAGCCCGTTAATGATGCCAAACTGCTGACTCGCTGGATTGGAGGGGAGCAGTGGACTGTCAGTGGGTGGAGTCTTGGTCGGGGTCGCTTCCTGTACCAGGGTGTCTTGCCTTACCTCCCAGGTCAGTCCTAGCTCCCCCCTGGAGCCAGGCCCTTTCCTGCAAACTGCGTGGCTCACCTGGAAAGGTGGCCACTGCTCCTGTAAGTCAACTGGGCCAGACCCTCCAGACCAGCACCTCCAGGCTCGGAGGGGCTGCATGACCACTGTCTGCTTGTATAAGGACATTTTTTAGAGTTTTAGTTTATTTTCTTTCAATCTTTTCATATCTTCCTCTGTCTTTTAAAGAGCCACATGATTTCTGTTCACTGAAGATCCCTTTTTAATTTTTTTTGGTAGTATTAGAGGATTTTAAAATAGATATATTCCTTTTATTCCTATGAACTCACAGTGGGAGAAAGCTTTCCAGTTGCGTCCTATGTTGTCCTCGTGAGTTGGAACCTGGCCTACGCTCTGGCTGTTGCGCCTCTGCAGAAGAAGGAAGACGCCATTTTGGAAATGTGGCCTATTGTTTGGAAGAAGAGCTCCACCTCAGCAGTGGCGGGAAGACGCCACCTTCGTTACTTTTCTGGGACTTAAAGCACTGGACAACGCTTTAAGTAAGGTAAACGGCCATATGTCGACTTCAGTAATTCTTTGCTTTTTCCCTGTTTGTTGAATAAATCCCATTGTTATTGTTCCCTAAGCCTGAGTGTCTTGCAAATGTGCGTGCGGGTTCAGAACCAATATAGTAACCGGTAAGCAGTTGGGGCACTGCCTTTGCCTAAGTTTAAAAGGCCCCATTTTGTCCGATATCAGTTGGAGGCAGGTCCCCTAGGAAGTCGGAACTTGAGTATGAGGAGGATAACCACACGTTGTCCTGATGTTTTGTGTCCCCTCAGATTCAGTGGGGGATAATTTACATGGATACGTAGACCAGTGAGGGGAGCCATGCGGAGTGTGTCCACACAGGGGCCTGCTGGTACCGAATGCTGGAACTTGAGTGGGAGAAGAAAAGTGTTCTTAGTGAGTCATTTGGTTTTTACTAACACAGAGCGTGAAGGGAAGATTAGCTCAAGTGCCAGTTGCCTTCAGTTCCTGCCTCACACAACAATAGGTTTGGCATATATGTATGGTCTCGCCTTTGTCCTTATGCTTTCATAACATTTGAATGGTTATAATTCTGTGCTCTCCACATCCTCTCCAACACTTGTTGGAAGTCTTTTTGATGTATGCCATTCTCCCAGGTTTAAGATAATATCTCACTGTGGTTTTGATTTGCATTCCGCTTGTTAGAAGTAATGAGCATTTTTTCATATATCCACTTGCCTTCTGTATATCTTCTTTATCTTGTCTATCATTTGTTCATTTCATCTGTCTTTATATCGTCTGCTCAGATCTGTGACCCACTTTTCAATTGGGTCGCTTGTTCCTTTTGTTGTTAATGGGATGAGTCCTCTGTATAGCTTGGACATTAACCTGTTGCCACTTGTGTGATCTTCCTCCGTTTGGTGAGATGTTTTTTTAATCTGCTCATATTTTCTTTTGCTGTAAAAGCTACAAGGTCCTTCTTCATGTCTACAAAATTTTCAATTATTCTCTCTAGGAATTCACATCTCTGCGGCAAATTTCCAAAATTTAATCTCTCTGATCTCATTCTCACATGCCCCTTTTCCTTTATTCTACTCCTGCCACACCAGCCTCTTGGGTATTCCTTAAACACGAGGGGCACACTCCTGCTTGGCTGCCCCGACCCTGGCTCTTCCACATGACTGCACCTTCCTCCTCACATCTCGGTGACACGGCCTCTGACCACCCGTATAAAATTGAGATCTCCTCTCCCTCCAGCATGTTCTCCCTATTCCCACCTGATATTTCCTCATTTAAACACTGTCTACATAACTGCTCCATAAATGCAAGAATTTCACCTGCTTTTTTTCACCACTAGCCCCTGATCCTTCAGCATTGTGTGACATGTGGGTGCTCAATAAATGAGTGTTGGCTAAATAAATTCAGTCTAAGCTGGTTAAATTAGTAAGTTAAGACTGAGAGCAAATCACTCCATCCTAGGCCACAAACAAAGGCCTTTCCTTAGTCACAGGGCCTGGTCATAAATTCTAGGAAACACTGAACTGGTAACTTTTTGTTCAAAGGTTCATGCAGTCATTCAACAATGACTGAACCCCAACTATGGGCCAACTATTATACTATCACAGGCATTTGTGAAAGCAAAGAGTAAGGCATGCAGAGTCCCTGCCGGCATGGACGTCATATTTCAGTGAAAAGAGACAGACCAACAAATAAAGATGCTTTCTGTGAATGGGAACAGATGGCCATTTACAACTGCTGTGCACTGCATGGTTTATGGATTTCACTGTCTAGTTTTAACAATGCTTATCTTCACCAATATGAGCAAGTGGGTAAAAGATCCTGCAAAAAACGTCAACTGAAATGTAAGTGTAAACAACCATAAGAAACCCTGCTGTTATTTTTCTCAACCACAGAGGGAGCTCCTCATCAGTCAAAATAAGATGCCTTAGAAAATCCTTTTAGAAAACAGATGTTTTGAAACATTTCCTTCTTTATGTGATTTGCTTGCCAAAGGGAACATGGTTCACCCATAAAGACTCTTTGAGCCGAACACTTTGGAAGCAAAATTTCCTCACCTACATATCACTAATTTATCTTCCTCCTCATAATTGTGTTTTAGATCCATTTGTTAAAAAAATGAAAGTGCAATATCTTCTGATTAGTCTTAGAATTATGGTTAGGGAATATGGACTTTTTACATTTGGGGAGTAACATTTTTGCTCCTCCATATGTGCACATGTTCTATTCACCTTCCTCCAAACCACCCGTTCCCACATCCCACTAGCCTCCTCCCCCCAATCTCTCCTCCACCCCCACATTCCCTATGGTAACCATTAAATTCTTTCTCTTTAGTTCAAGATTTATTTCTGCTATATTTTGCAGGATATGTTTTTTGGTTATTTATATTCCACAGACGAGTGAAACCATCCAATACCTATCTCTCACTTTATGACTATTTCATTTAACATTAATATCTCAAGTTCCATTCATTTTGTCCCAATGCCACTCTTTCATTTTTCACAGCTGTGTAGTATTCCACCGAGTATAGGAAATATGGGATTTTAAAGACATAACTGGTGGTTACAATTGGAAAGTGTGTTTTGAATTGGGAGGTAAATTAGGAGGCAAAGTCAACAAAGCACCCAGTCACAGGTCTTTGTGAAGGCCTTTTCCAGATTCGGCATCAATATCAAAGGGAAATGACCTTACACTACAGACCGACAGGTCACTGTATGATAAAGGATTAAACTAGGACTTCTCCAATATGAAAAGCAAAGCCAACCACCTAGCCAAAGGACATGAGCAGACAGTTCACATAAAAAGAAAGAGAAGGGGGAGAAAAAATTTTGAAAATATGTAATTATATTCAGTTGATCCATACCAAAATTAAAGGTACATTGATGAGGATAGTTTCTCCATTTTGCTAGTGGTGGAGAAAAACAGGCAATATCACTACTCTCAGAGTAGTAATTTGACATACATACCAAAGCGAAAGGTGTGCAGTCCCCTCAATCTAGTAATTCTACAATGGGAATTTTTCTTACAGAAATATTCCCAAAAGTTAACACTCACTTGACACCAAAATTAGACTAGTTAGTAAAAGGAAACTATAGAGCAATCTGACTTACAAACCCAGATGCAAATATTAACAAACCAAATCCAATAGCAAATTCAAACAATACTGAAGTATGAGCAGAATGTATCCCACAAATACAACCATATTGGTCATTATCCCAAACTGCAAACAGTATGAATTGATGCATATTTATTTAAGCAGATAATAAAAGTACTAAAACAATATTTAGTAGCTCTCCAAATTGTTGGGTAGCTTGGGGACTCAGCTCAGAAATAAGCAGATCAAAGAGAAGTTACATATCCAGGCACACAGAAGACTCCATTCCACAGAACCAACATGAACAATCCACCATTGCTACAAACAAAGCTTTTTTGGTTCTCTGGATCCTAAGCTGCGGATGAACATCTCCAGGGGTTACATTTAATTGACCAAACCTGGTCACATGTCTGCCCCAGAAGCCAGGGAAACTGGGAAAGGAAAAAACTGGCATTTTAGTTCTATCATAGAAGCAAGCTACCTCCCACTGAGACAGATAAGAAGGGTAGCTCCAGCATGGGAAGGGTCCTGGGTGCCAGGCAGCCTAAAATATGGCCAAAGCCCCTCACTGTGAAGAGGATAACACAGTGAAGAAAAAGAAACTATCAATTCAATTTATCATATTAGCAGATCATGTAGTTCTCTCTGCAGTTGTAAAAAAAAAAAAGCATTGACTAGTGATTCATTTTTTAAAAAATTACCTAATAATCCAATTCAGAACGTTAATAGATACCTGGTCAAAGAAGATTCACAGATACCATTAAACATATGAAAAGATGCTCCACCTCATATGCCACCAGGAAAATGCAAATTAAAATAATGAGCTAGAGGTCATAATAGATACGCTTTCAGAGTGTCTAAAATCCAGAACACTGGGGGCACTGAACGCTGATGAGACGTAGCGCAACAGGTGCGCTCACTCACTTCCGGTGAAACCCCAGCATGCACAGCTACTTTGGAAGACAAGTTGGAGTTTCTTCTGACTAAACATACTCACACCACGTGATCCAGCAATCTTGCTCCTTGCTTTTCTGCACACTCCCGCACACAGACACTTATAGAAGCTTTATTTGTCATTTCCAAAACTTGGAAGCCACCAAGATGATCTTCACTTGGCAACCAGATAAAACGTGGCATATGATTCAGTGCTTTAAAAAATAAAAGAACCTTCAAACAATGAAAAGGCGTGGGGGAAACGGAAATGCATTTTGCTAAGTGAATGAAGCCAATGGAAAAAGTTACATACCATAGGATTTCAACCATGTGACATTCCAGAGAAGACAAAACTAGACAGTAAAAAGATCAGTGGTTGCCGGGGGCTGGGAGAGGGAGGGATGAATGTGGAGAGAGGAAGGACTTTCAGGACAGTGAAGTCAAGTCCACATTGCATGATTCTAAAATGCCGACGCATGCATGTCATTGTACAACCAAGCAAAGCCACAGAATGCACAACACCAAGTCAACTGTCCCATAAATTCTGGACTCGCGGTGATAATGATGCATCAGTGCAGGTGTAACAATGATAACAAATGTACCACTTTGGGGAGGGATGTTGATAGTGGAGGAGGTTGCCCGTATTGGGGAGAGAGGAATACAAGAGGAATTCCTGTATCTTCTGTTCAATTTTGCTGTGAACCTAAAACTCCAAAAAATGAAATCTTCAAAAACACACAAAAGTCAAAGAACTCTGCCAGAACAGGAAGAAATATCATTAATTTGAAAATGTTAGCTAAAATATACCTCCCACAAACATCTTTGTTGGTGTCAAAGCACAAAAAGTGTTAAACTCAGTGAAAAGTGGTGCACCCCCCAGATACTTTTCAACACTGTTGGAGCCCTTGTGTGATAACAAAAATAAACAAAAAGAGAAAAAAAAGAGGTATATATAGCAGGGGAAAGCACTATAAAGTTGTCAGCATTACAAAGGATATGGTCATCAACCTTAAGTATTCCAAAGAATCAATTAACAAACTATTAGAACTATGACTAAAGGGAAATATGATCATTATTTCAGTGTCAGTAGCCAAAAAATTAGAACATGGAATATTCTTATTGGAACATAATGGAATAACAATAATCAGTAAACAAAATTTATCAGCTCTATACAGAACTTTACATCTTTCAAAGAGAGAATAGTCATTTATTTCATATGTCCACGGAATATTTATAAAGGACTGCATTTGGCCACCAAAGAAATCTTAATTTTATAAATAGAATTGATGATCATGTCCAATAATATCAGAAACAAATAATGTAAAAATTACTAAGTTATTGGAAATTAAGAAAAACCATTGATAGAGGATAAGACAAAATGAAATTGTTAACTATTAAATGAGCAAAAAGAATAAAAAAGTGACTTTTTCTTGTTTTCTGAAAATAAAGGCCACTCCTTAAACAAAGCCTGTAGTTGGAGGGAATTTCAGCCTCAAATGCCTTCAAAGATCAAAGATCAAAAATGTGGGAACTCAGTACTTATCCTAATAATGAGGGAAAAAAATCAAGAAAATCCAAAAGAAAATAGGATAAGGGAGATAAAAATTAAAGTTCAAATAAATGTTACAGAAGTCCTCCTCCCCCCCTCCCCCCCAAAAAACTTAAAAGAATAAACTCAAAGCTGGTTTTGTGAAAGAGACTAATTAGATAAACTATTATGAGCCAGATTAAGAAAAAAGAGAGAGGATAAAAATAAACAAGATGGGAAATGAGAACCAAATTATAACTACAGATATAAGAAAAATAAAATTTGAAGAAGAAATTCTATTCAACTTTATGGCTAGCCAAATTTTAAAATATTGAGGAAATGGATGATTTCCTAGTAAAATATAAATAACCAAAATCAACCAAAGAAAAGTAAAAAAACTTGAGGAAATCAATTACCACTAAAGATTATATTATTTTATATTAAATACTGCCCTTAGACCAGATGGTTTCATAGCTAAGGTTTATTTTTTCTTAAATGGAGATCATTCTAAAGCTACTTAAACTTTTCCACATAACAGAAAATAGGAGGAAAATTTCTATGAAGCCTGCTTAACCTTAACACCAACTCTAATAAAGTTAGGCCCCCAAAAGAAAGCTAGACCAGGCTGGCAAACATTTTCTGTGAAGTCAAATAGTAACTACTTTCCATTTGTGGTCCTGGCAGCCTCTGTTGCAACAACTAAACTCAGTGTTGAAGCAGGAAAGCAGCATACCCTTTATATGAATGAATGAGGGCAGTGCCATTTGGATAAAGCTCATTATGGACACTGAAATTTGAATTTGATACAATTTCCACCTTAGACATTCCTGTATATTAATTTTTAGCAATGGGAATACTATACAATTAGGGAAAAAAATCAAGCAAGAAGAGAACCAGAAGTTGGGAAGAGGAGCCAAGGATAGCAGTTTGAGAAAACTTATAAAAGAGTCAGGGCTCTCATTTCACCCCCTCTGCCCCATCTGCTGCCTCACTGCAAATAACTTCAAAAGCGTGAAAATAAATTGGTCCAACCACTGCGGAAAGCTGTATGATGGTTCCTCAAATTGCTAAAAATGGGGCCTCCATATGACCCAGTAATACCACTTCTGGGAATCTACCCAAAGGATACAAAAACATTAATCCAAAAAGAGACATGCACCTGTATGTTTATTGCAGCATTGTTTACAATAGCTAAAATGTGGAAACAACCCAGATCCCCAAAAATAGATGATTGGATCAAGAAGATGTGGTACATATATACAATGGAATACTATTCAGCATTCAAAAAAGATAAACATATGCAATTCACAGCAATATGGATGGAGCTAGAAGGGATAATGCTCAGCGAAATAAGCCAGAAAGAAAGAGAAAAATATCAAATGGTTTCACTTATAATCGGAATACAGGCGAAGCAAACAAGAAAGAGACATCCAGCAAGGGAGGGGGAGGATAAGGGCTCAACAAAGGGTAGAAAAGAGCACAGGGGACTATGGCGATGGGTCACGGGTGAATTGGTGGTGGGTAACCTATGAGGAATACACAATAATGTAAAAAATATGAATAATAATAATAATAGAAAAAGCGTGAACGTAAGAGGGACCAGCTGTTTTTCCAGGGACTTCTAAGGGGACAAAGCCAGGATATTCTGGCAACAACCAGCCAGGGCTGAGTATGGGAGGGAGAGAGCCGTGAGGAATGGCGGGATGTGATGCCTGACCATGGCCAGGTGGACAGAGCCCAGAATGCTGGCCATGCCACAGTCCCCTTCCAAGTGACTCTTCGGCAGGACTGAACTGGAAGTGGATGCCTGATGCCAGGGCCGATATTTAACGCAGCCACGGAGGACAGGAGATGGCTGATACCTGCACTCTACTCATCAGACTGACAGTCATTAAAAGAAGCCACTCTTGAGAACTTTTGACTTGATATAAAGAGGTTGCTTGATTGACAATAGGGCCAGAACCCGCAAGACACCCCAATGCATGGTGCTATGCGACTAGCACAAGAGACGGGACAAGGCCTTATGGGAAAGTCAACAGGAGCCGCAGCCAATTCACGGCCCCAGGGGCAGAGGGGACCCAGCAGGAAATTTTCCTCATTTTTTGGCCTCTGACCAGCCAGATCCCAGCTCTCCAGCACCTCTGCTCCACAGGGGCTGCTGTTCCTGTCCTGTCTCTGAAGCCTGAAGCACAGTTCTCTGTGAGCCCCCAGGACACCTGGGGCAGCCCTGCTTCTTACAGCACCGAGGGGCAGGCCTTGCTTTGTGGGACCTGAAGCCTATATAAATTGGGAGGCCTGCTTTAAGAAAAAGAACACAAAGGTCAAAGACACAAAATTAGGAAAGTGAATTTAGAATGTGGAATCACAACAAAAGACACATTTTTAAAAGTTGGGAAATACCACAAAATAATGTAATGTTTATGTTAGTTATGTCCCACCTCCGTGATAATTTTCCAACATTTTTAACTCATAGCCTTTGGTTACTTCTTCATATGATGATTTGGCAATATCACTTTTCTATAGAAACTTGTTTATTATTAACATTCGTGATGCACAAAACAGGTGATTTCTCAAGTCGACCACACTCAGCTCACACTAGATCTGTTGGTTGATACCCCGTGATCACGGGAATTCTGATAAGTTCTATTTAACACAATTCACACACACAGAGAAAAATATGGCATGTTCATAATTGTCTCATTGCATTACCAAGTTTCTGACAAGATAGACATCAATAAAGACAAAATATTCCACTTGCAGGTTTTTAAAAAAATTTATTTATTTGTGCATACAAGCTGGGGTGCAGGCTAGAGGTGTGTGGAGGTGAGAGGGTTCACCAGAGACAGAGTCGGGGGCAGAACAGGCAGATTGGCTGAAATCCACTGCTGAGGGGAGCAGCAGGAGAGGTCTGCCACGCCATGCGGGAATCTCGGCAGCCGGTCAGGGAACTTGTGGCAGCTGCCGACAGCTCCACAGCGCTGTGCTTAACCCGTTGCGCCACCAGGGAGGGCCTCCACTTGCAGTTTTACATGTCAGGTAGCAGGATGAATTTTCTACGAACATTTTGTCTCCATACTTTTCTTTTATTTATTTATTTATTTATGCATACAAGTTGGGGTACAGACCAGAGGCATGGGGTGGCGAGAAGGTTCACCAGAGACAGAGTGGGGAGCAGAACAGGCAGATCAGAAACACACTGCTGAGGGGAGCAGCGGGCGAGGCAGGAGAGGTCAGCCGCGCCATGTGGGAATCTCCCCAGGTGGATGTCGAACTCGCGTCACCGCTGCCAACAGCTCCACAGCACAGTGCTTAACTGCTGCGCCACCATGGAGGCCCCCTGTCTCTGTACTTTTCAAACTTTGCTTCCCCTCTGCCACACGCTTCTGCCAGCACCGCAGGCCACGCTCCTGTCAGCACAGCAGCGCTTCTGTCTCCAATTGCACCCCAACCCGGCGAAGGAGGCAGTAACCGTGAGCACGCCTGGGAGTTGTTCACCACCAGCAAAATGGCAGCAAGACTTCATCCCCAGGGCTGACTGTGAGCCACATAAACCTGCCCCATTTAACTCAAGCTAAGTCTACCCCAACTCAGCTTCCCCTTAGTCCCAGGCCAAAAGAGGCCACAGGCAAGCCACCTTTCCAAGAGGAAGAGAACCGGGTTGGAGAGGGGGAGGCCGTGGTCCTCTCTGATTGCAGCCAAAATGTCTTGCTTGCACCAGTTCCACATAAGGATACATGAACGCGTGAACACACGGCTCAGACCCCTCCCACATGCTCTGACACTTCAGCTTCCGGAAATCCACACTGGCTCTGAGTGCTCCTAATTAACCCCCTTACCTGAGGGGAACCCCCTTACCTGAGGGGAAGCTGTGTGACTCTCTCTCTTCACTGCCAACAGGAGCAGAAATAAGCGACCGGCAGGTGTGGAAAAAGCAAGACTGACAGCTGGGCCCGAGAAAGAAACTGAAGGCAGGTGATAAGGGTAGGCGCCCTCCAAATGATGGAATCAAAAGCTAAAGTGAGGAGCCAATCCACAGAGACATATGTCAGAGAAAACGAGAGACGTGGCTAAAATGTAGAGGGGAGTACCTGATGAAGGGGACCCCTGTGTGCAGGTGGGCGGAGTCTAATGATGGGGGGTGACTAACAGTTGAGGGTGGGGCTAAGGACTAGGGTGGCCTAAGGGATAGACAAAGACTGTAAAGACCAGGGCTATGGACACACAAAATATAGATGAGGCCCACGCAGGAGGCAGCTGCCCAGGGGATGAAGAGCAGTGTCTAAAGGTGAGAGGAGGGATGGAAGTAAGATGGCTGGGAACCGGAACCGGACATGAGAGGTCAGGGTCACCTGGGCCAGACCCCCTTGCTCCCAGCACCAGAGGCGGGGATACGAGTGGCAGGGCACCCACTGAGCATCTCCATGTTCTTTCTTCCCTGACCAGTTAGAGAAGGCAGCCACAAAGATTCAGTCATGGTGGCGAGGCAACACGGTGCGCCAGACGCTGCTGCACGCAGCACTCAGGGCCTGGGTCATCCAGTGCTGGTGGAGGTCGACGCAGGCCAAGATGCTGGAGCAGAGGCGGCGCCTGGCGCTGAGACTCTACACCTGCCAGGAGTGGGCGGTGGTGAAGGTGCAGGCACAGGTTCGAATGTGGCAGGCCCGCAGGCGGTTTCTCCAGGCTCGCCAAGCAGCCCGCACCATCCAGTCTCACTGGCGCTGGCATGCCAGCCAAACCCGAGGTCTGATCCGGGGTCGCTATGAGGTCAGAGCCAGCCGGCTGGAGCTTGACATCGAAATCCTCATGACCTAGGGTGCTGGCAGAGCCAAGGAGACTGGATCTCTCCCCCAATAAAGACATTTACTCACTACAGTCTTGCCCTTTGAATGTTAGACCCACAGCAAAGGCATCAACCCCTCGCCCTCCTGCCTTCTACCCCCCAAAAAAATTTCCCCGGCATGGTCTAAATCTATTCCAGGGGGCATCCCTGGTGGCATAGGGGTTAAGTTAAAAAAATAAAATAAAATAAATAAATCCACTCCAGGGCAACTACCTTCCCTTGCTCCTAAGGCAAACTTGACCAATCTTTTTTTTTTTTTTTTTGGGTTTTCCTGTTTTTATTGCTTTTTTTTAATAAATATATATTTTTATTGTTATTTATGTCTTTTACATTTTGTATTCCCCTTGGGTAGCCCACCACCAATTCACCCGTGATCCATCTTCATGGATCTTGTGTTCTTTTCTATTCCATTTTGTGCCCTTTTCCTTCCCTCCCTCCGCCTCCCTCCCCCGCCTCACTGATTGTCTCTCTCCCACCCGGCCTTCCTATAGTCCTGTTATAAGTGAAACCATTTGATATTTTTCTCTTTCTTTCTGGCTTATTTCACTGAGTATGATCCCCTCTAATTCCATCCATGTCGCTGCAAATTGCATGTGTTTATCTTCTTTCCATGCTGAATAGTATTCCATTGTGTATATGTACCACATCTTCTTGATCCAGTCATCTATTTTTGGACATCTGGGTTGCTTCCATACC
>PVIJ01005095.1:7611-108309 GCA_004024925.1 Scalopus aquaticus
AGAAAAAGGAACTCTTCTACACTGCTGGTGGGAATGTGAACTGGTCCAGCCACTATGGAAAGCTGTATGGCGATTCCTCAAATTGCTAAACATGGAGCTCCCATACGACCCAGCAATCCCACTTTTGGGAATTTACCCAAAGGACACAAAAACACTAATCCGAAAGGATACATGCACCCGTATGTTCATTGCGGCACTGCTCACAATAGCAAAGGTATGGAAGCAACCCAGATGTCCAAAAATAGATGATTGGATCCAGAAGATGTGGTACATTTACACAATGGAGTACTATTCAGCATGGAAAGAAGATAAACACATGCAATTTGCCACAACATGGATGAAATTAGAGGGAATCATACTCAGTGAAATAAGCCAGAAAGAAAAAGAAAAATATCGAATGGTTTCACTTATAACAGGACTATAGGGAGGCCGGGTGGGAGAGAGACACTCAGCGGTGGGGGAGGGGGAAGGGGAGGATAAGGGCACAAAATGGAAGAGAGGAGAATACAGGGGACCATGGAGATGGATCACAGGTGAATTGGTGGTGGGCTGCCCAAGGGGAATACAAAATGTAAAAGACATAAATAACAATAAAAAAAAAAATGGAAAAAAAAAATAAAGTGAAGTCAAAGGATTCCTTTTCTTAGAAGAATCGTGGTTCATCTCAACAATATTATGTATTTTTATTTTTAAAAATAAGGGAATCAAAGAATATACTTGTCCTAAATGTGTAAAGTTTAGCCTTTCTAAACCTTTTATGGCATTTTATGGTACTGTAATTCCCCTCGAACAGTGTTTGGGGAGGGGCAGCACTTTTATCACTGTAAAGCAGTATTTTTTTCCTGTTTCATCAAGGTTGCTGTTGAAGAAATCTGGTTGCAGAACACCGCGGATCGAGTTGGAAGAGATGGGGCCTTCACTGGATCTGGTTGTGAGGAGGACACATCTGGCATCAGATGACCTTTATAAATTATCTATGAAGATGCCAAAAGCCCTGAAGGTATATAACTTGCAGATTAATGCCACATTTACTTGTTTCTTCCACTCTTTCTAAAATGGACTTGCATATATACATGTACATAAAGACATACATAAAATGCATGTACATAAAGACATGTAAATAAAGACATACATAAAGAGATCAATAAAATGGAGGCAAACAAGGGAGTAAGAGAGAAAGAAACAAGTGAGCCAACCAAAAGTTTAGTAAATGAGTCGCCAAAATGAGGTAGGGTTTTAAATGTGTTTGAGAGCTTTCTGGTAGCCAAAACTGAGCATTGGTGAAGACTAGAGATTTAGAGTATGGAATGAGTAATCCATACTTTCATGAAATGTGTTTTGACTTTTTTTTTTTTTGAAGATTTATTTTTTTATTCATACAAGCTGGGGTACAGGCCAGAGTTGTGGGACGGCGAGAGGGTTCACCAGAGACAGAGTGGGCAGCAGAACAGGCAGATGGACAGAAACATACTGCTGAGGGGAGCAGTGGGCGCGGCAGGAGAGGTCTGCTGCACCATGTGGGAATCTCCCGGCCTGACGTTGAACTTGCATCGCCGCTGCTGACAGCTCCACAGCACAGCGCTTAACCGCTGCACCACCGGGGAGGCCCTGTTTTGACTTTTGAATGACTTTTTTAAAACACAGAAATGGCATATTTAGACTGTCAATAAAAATTGAAGTGATTGTCATAATTTCCTTAAGCTAAACACAGAAAAGTTTTTCCATGTATGGCAGTGGTTAGTGTAGTCTGTTGTGTTGCTTCTCTAACTGTATTCTGACAATTTCTCTGGAAATTACTATGATAATAACACCCACTTCTCTTGACATACCTCTCTTCTATATTTCTTTGAGCTGGTCACTCACTATAGCAAGTGTTGAATGTTCTTTATTCTAAAACCAAAGGAAACCACAGGGGCATGATAGCCCATGAAGAATTCAGTAGTATTGTTGGTAGTTTTTATATCACCTGAGAAATAGGATAATGCTCTAATAGGTAATGATTAATCTTACCTATTAGAATGTTTTGATTTTTGAATTTGATAACATATTTCATGTTTTAGTTTATGGGTTCTAAAGTTTTGTGTTGTAGTTGTAATAGGTCATTGTAATAGGTCATCTTGTTTCTTTCTACTTAATCTGATTTCCAGTAGGTCTCATCTTAGACCTACTAAATTAGAATTTAGAAAGATCTCCAAGTGTTTTGGGTGCATATTTATCTTTGAGAAGGAAAGTCTATAGGGATATAAACATTTTAAGGGAGACCACTAATAGAAATTGTTAGCAAGGTGGTTGTTGTTACATGCTAAATTTTTACTAGTTCTTGCTACTGAGAGGCCATTAAATATATGTATTCTTGTTTCATAGCCAAAGAAGAAGAAAAATATCTCCCATGATACTTTCGGTACAACTTATGGAAGAATTCATATGCAGAAGCAAGACTTAAACAAACTACAAACCAGGAAAATGAAGGGGTTGAAGAAACGACCTGCAGAAAGGATAACAGAAGAGCAGGAGAAAAAATCAAAGAGAGTTAAACAAAATTGATGGAACTTAACAAATTACTACCTTATTATTGTAATTTTTTTGTCTAAGAGAATTATCAAGCATCATTTCCATTTCAGAGTTTCTTAGATTTTATTGGGTATAACAGAATTTACCTAAATTATATATTATGAACAGTAATATACTAGTATCAAGTTGAAAGTAAGTTTCCTACTTGAAATAGTACAAGTATACTTTGGTATGCATTTTCTCACTAAATTTCCTTCTACCCACTCCTCTCAAGTCCCCTGTCTCATTCTGTGGTTAAATGAGAAAGGATTTTCAGAACAGCCATTGGTGGTGGTTTGTTTTTTTAATTAATTTTTCTTTTTGGCAAAATGGACATTTCCTTTATTTGTATTCAAACTTACGAACCAAGGGCCTCCCTGGTGGAGCAGCGGTTGGGCGCTGTGCTGTGGAGCTGTCGACAGCGCGTGATGTGAGTTCGACGCCCAGCCGGGGAGAGTCCCACATGGTGCGGCAGACCTCTCCTGCCTCGCCTGCTGCTCCCTTCAGCGATGTGTTTCTGATCTGCCTGTTCTGCTTCCCACTCTGCCTCTGGTGAACCGTCTCGCGGCCCCAAGCCTCTGGCCTGTACCCCAGCTTGTATGTATAAATAAATAAAAATCTTTAAAAAAAAATAAAATAAACTTACGAACCAGCCAGCCAGACTAGTATTACTATTGTCATGATGCAGCAAAATACAAAACTTTCTAAAAATATTAGAGTAATGAATGATTAAGGATCCTATAAAACAGCAGAAGGGGAAGAGGTAATCAACAAAAAAATCCACTGTAGCTTAATCAAGCAAAGGCTCCCAAACCCAGAAAATATGAATAATCTTTCATTACATCTTGGGCTTTTACTTCCTGTTCTTAAGGTTTGAGTCTAGATCCTAAAGATAGTCAAAACAAATACTTTATCTACCTGTACATCTTTTATCATGTTGCCCAGAAGAGCTAAGGCTATGGAAATCTGATTAGACTCCAGTCATCCCTCTGAGTTAAGGCAATAGGCATATTTAGAAGCAGTGTACCTAGGTAGAGATACAAGATTCTAAAAGAAGGACCAGGACGAGTAACACAGCTGCTGCCCAAAATGAGATTAATACACTTCATCTTCACACATCTTTAGTCTGTTTGTTCATGGAGTAATTTGGGAATAAGTCCATGATTTTCTGGGTGCTAAAATACTTAGCAGTCTGCTGTATTGTATTACGGCTTTCCCCACACAGCCTCAGGCATTTGTATTTTATGTGTAAGTGGGAAGAAAGGATGAATGACTCATTTCCTGCTGTTTGCAAGTAGATGGGCATTAGTTGAGCTATTAGGGGAATCAGACGTGATGAATGTATACTCCTTCCCCAATGTCTGACCCTTACTGTACCCCTTTATGATTCAGGATGCAAAGCAATGGGTCTTACATACCAGCCACTGACAAGAAGCACTCTGCCACTGCTTAGCCCCTCTCAGCAGAAAGATCCACCTTAGCAGTTACTGCATGGCAGCTTTTACCAACTTTACTGTAAAGATGGTCCCATTTCTGTTTGTGGGACTTTGTTTTAAGGGTGGTTTTGTTTTCATCAATAACCCTCTTATTTGAGATTTGGTAATACATTCTTCTGTCCCCTATGCAATTTTTATCTCTGATAAAAAGTATTTGCATCCTCTTCACTAAGAAAAGTATTATATAGTATGATGGAAATATAATTCAGAGTCTTTTTGAAAAGTCTTGTAGTTTTCAGAACCATTTGGAGCCTTTGATCCATTGTTTCTGTCACTTTTTGTGATAAGTACTTTTCTAATCTCCAGTTCTTGAACTTTAGAACACAGCATATATAAATTGGAAAACAATGATTCCAGGGCCTCTTGGTGGCACTGGGTTAAAGTCTCAACTAAATTGCCTTTCTTAAGTTTTATTTTGGATTTGGTAGATGAGGAAAGATGAGGTTGCTTTTTTTTGTCTTTTTTATCCCAAACTGTATGTCAAATTATGATTTTATGAAATTTGTCTCCTTTTTATAACTTAAATGTTGATATTTGGGTTTTTTTGGTGTTGAACATTATCCAAAGTAGAATGTTACTACCAAGTCAAGAAAGGAAGCGGGGCAGGTAACAACCCAAGCCTGTTTTCAATTATCTGGCAGCTTCTGATCTCCCTTTCTTTTATATTTTTTTTTACCATCTTGCTACCCACTCCTGGGACAGGGAGCAGGGAAAGTGGGCAAGAAAGAATTTAAAGAAGATTTAAAATAGAAAATGCTAAAACCACTACAAAAATTTGATCAACAAGGAAAAGGCTTTTTGTTTTACAACTAAATTTTGGATATCAGTTATTTGTCCATTATAAAATTAAGGGACTCTAAAAATACAGGGTCGTATCTTTAATGTACTTTTCATTAAAAGATCATAGAAATAGAACATCCTCAAATTGGATAAAAGGCAAATGTATCCTGGGATACATTATGAAATTGTATAGAATACTATTCATGCTCATTGAAATATACTGCCATGGAGCCTCCCTGATGGCGCAACGGATTAAGCGCAGCACTATGAAGCTATCCAGAGCCACTACAGCAGGATTTTGATATCTGGCCAGGGAGATTCCCACATGGCAACCTCTCCTGTCTTCTCCACTGCTCTCTTCAGCAGTGTATTTCAATTGATCTGCCTGTTCTGCTCCCCACTCTGCCTTTGGTAAATCCTTTCACCACCCCATACCTCTAGCTTACACCCCAGCTTGTATGCATAAATTGTGTGTGTGTACTATATGTGTATGTATGTATACATACACATACATAGATATGCACACACACACACTGCCGTGAACAAAGAGAAAATAGACTTGTGGTTTGTGTTAACACTCATTTGTCTTTAAGTGTATGTTTCCTCATGCCAACCTGGTGTGGAAGTTTAAAAACAGCAAAGACGACGTGTGTTTCCTGTACCACCCAGAGTGGGCCATGTTAGGTAACGTTTGGTGTTTTAACTGTGCCTTGTTGAATAATCCTTCTGCATTCAACTTCAAAACCTTTGGGACAATTTTTTTAAATGACACGAATGTAAAGCCTGCCTTTCTTTTTAGATAACTAACATGAATTTAAATTCTATTCTTATTCTGCTTAAACAACTTCCTCTACTCTCCTCCAGTCCATTCACACAAACATCCCCCCACCCACCCCCCCCACACACTTGGATATCAGTTCGTTCCACACAGCCCGCACATCACAACTTCTTTATCCATTCATACATCGATGCACGCTTCAGTTGTTTCCATGTCTTGGCTATTGCAAATACTACTGCTGTGACTATATGGATATATCTTTTTCAGTTAGTATTTTCTTTTTCTGGTTATATTCCCAGAATTGGAGTCACTGAATCATATGTTGGTTCTATTTTTTATTTTGCAAAGGAAATATTTAGTGGCAAGCCTCAGGGCTCTGTCCTTCTGTCACTTTGAACAATTTTATCTTCTACTTAAATGAAGACAAAGAAGATATTAAATTTGTGGATGACACAAAATGAGGATTGGATGACTTGAATCTAAAATATTATGGGGTATAAAATGTCTTGACTAGCTGGGAAAGTGGACTGAAGCGTAAAGGAGATACTTAGTAAGATAAAAGTTCAGTACCTAGGGGGAAAAAATCAACATAGGTTAATATTGGAAACTGACCCAGGAGGCAAATGCAATGTCAATCAACAGTGTGAACAGACTTTCAGAAAAGTCCACGGAAATTTAAGCTGCACTGACAGAACATTCAGTTCTACTGAATGAAATAACGTGAGACAAAGTCTGAAAACAGCAAAGCCTGATTGAATATATAATAATAAAAAAATGGAGGTAACAGAGACCTAGTGTGCTCTAATCTGCCCAAACCATATCTGCAGGATTGGAGGAAACAGCTACTTGGAGAGTATTCTGAAGAAAGTGATGAAAATTTTTCTTACCTTGCCAAATGAGGGGGAGATGATTTATCAGGGGGAAAAGGGCATTCACTGAATAAAATTTCAGCAGCTTAACTGGAATGTATTTACAGTAAAATATATCCATTTAAAGTACATGATTTGGATTTGACATATCATTTGTATATAACAAAAACACTGGCACAGTGAAGATTGGAATGTTTTCATTACTCCCAAACATTTTTCATGCCTCTTTGTAATCCCTTTCTCCCTCTACAAGTCCTAGGCAACCACTGATCTGCTTTCTGTCACTGTAGATTAAATGACATTTTTTAGAGTTCCATTTATATGAATGGAAGAGAAGAATAGAACTCTTGTGACTGGCTTCTTTCACACAGCATGAAAGTACTGAGGTACTTGTCTGTGTGTTGTGTTGCTTTTTGTTTGTCCCAGTGTTCAATAATGGAAGAAAATCAGTTTATTCTTTATCATAGTATGTGGCTTAAAAAGCAACAGAAAGTGCCAGCATCTAACACATCTGGGCTGGTGCAGGGTCATCTGTGGATTGTTGCCCTCCTGAGCCCACCATCCCGCTTCCTTACAGAGAAACTCGCTAGAAGTCGGATACATAGGACTAGATATTTTCTCCAAAGTTAGTGGCACCTTAGGACCCTAACCTCTCAGATTGCTTTAGAGACAGTGTCTGAAGATTTTAGGGTCTTGCTGCACCTCTCAGTAGTTTATTGCCTCATAGGTAGTTTGCTAACCTCAAATAGATGCACCACATTTTGTTCATGGGCATTTGGGTTTCCAGTTTTTGGCTATTTAAAAAAGCTGCTTTGAACACTTAACGCTACAAGTCTTTGAAAGGATAAATGTTTTCATTTCTCTTGGGTAGACACCTAGGAGTGGCATGCTTGGATCATATTGAACACTTAATTAACTAGGAACTCAGTGAACTGGAGGTGGGTGCCTGGTCACCAGGAGGCTCACATTCTAGTGGAGGGAAGAGGGGGTCAACCATATAAACAAATAGGGTAAGTTTACAAAGTGATAAATGATATGAAGACAAAACAATAATGGAGAGTGACTAAGAAGAGTCTACTTTTGGGTTTTTTTTTTTTTTAAAGATTTAGTTATGTAAGAGCTGGGGTGCAGTCCAGAGGTTTGGGGGTGGGGATGTGAGAGGATCCATCAGAGAGTGGGGAGCAGAACAGGCAGAGTGACTGAAATACACTGCTAAGGGGAGCAGCCGGCTAGGCAGGGGAGGTCTGCTGTGCCATATGGGCCAGCTCCCTGGCTGGAGATTGAATTTATGCTGCAGTGGTTGCTGATAGCTGCATAGTGCTGAGACTTAACCCCTTGCGCCACCAGGGAGGCTCTGAGAAATGTCACTTTCTAAAGGTGACATGAGTTCTGAATGTTGAGAAAGTGAAGATTTGAGGAGCACATTCCAGGAACTAGGAATTGTCAGTGAAGTCCTTGAAAGGAAAGTTTGTCTTGAGAAGGATGAAATAGTTACCTGCAGGTATTTGAAAAGCAATCAAGAAAGAAAAGGAATTACATTTATTCTGTGAAATCATAGAGGCATGGACAACCAATAAGTGGAAATTACATGGAGGAAAATTTTGGTTTAGTCTGACCTTTTACTAGTGGGACATTTGGGGATAGAAAAATGATCAAGGTTTGAAATTTTTGTTGTTGAGCTTTTGTTTTCTTTTTTCCTTTTATTTATTTTTGTTGTTAAGATATTTCCTACTAATATGAATAACAACTACAAATAGATGGCCCTGGAACCAAGCTTGTTTGATCTCTCAAAATGAAGCATCAACCAAACATAAGTCCAGCTTAAAAACCAACTGCAGTAATTTGCACTAATTTGTATGGCAATTAGTAGGAAAAAATATTTTCTTTTCTTTCTAAAACTGGGTTTCACAATAGGCATTTAGAAAACGTACATGTATTCCTTAAGAGACTGTGAAAGGAAGGCTGCCTGATCTTTTGTCAAATGACATCTTTTATAATTAGTGTACAGGAAGTGTGAGAACAAGTTAAAATAAAAACAAGAGATGAAACTTCAGCATTTACCTACATCTACCATTTTGAAGTAGTAACAGTGGTTTGAAATTAAATTATACCTACCAAGGTATTAACCAAGATAAAGATGCAATTACACAAATGGAAAATATATTAGGAGATTAAATTACATAATTGCGTATAATTATTGTGCAAGCTTAAGAACAATAAAGGAACACGAGGAGGAAAACAAAAAAGATTTTTCCTTCCTATGGCAAAGAAGCTGCCAAGAAGTTTCTTCTGTCAATGACTCCAAATATTCTGCTCTTTTATTTAAGAAGTGGATCGTTAATATGCCATAAATAATGGTGCATAATGAAATGGACTAAGATTCAACTTTCCAAGCAGGACTCCAAGCTGTGGCCCCAATTGTCTCCAGGGAATGTGGTGAGGCTGACGTCTCCAGCCCTTGTCATCCTCAGGATCCTCAGTTGGCACAAGAACTCAGCTCATTTACCGAGAACAGAGAATAGTTTTCCATGAATTTGTCATGAAGAATAGTCTTTTTAAAAATTTGAGATACAATCCACATATAGTATTATTCATCCTTTACCGTGTACAATTTGATGATTTCAATGTATTCACAGAGTCGTGCAACCACCACGATTATTTAATTCCAGAATAAATCAACTCAAGAAGAAATTACTGCTATTCTTCCCTCCTCTGACTAATCTACTTTTTTTTTTTTTAACTTTCACTACAAACTAAATTATTACAACAAAACTTGAGGGTGAGTCTTCCATGGACCAGCACACACACTCCTGACATTAGGGGCCTAAATTAGGGGTCCCCTTTCCGTCCTCTTGCCTGGGGACCTCTTGAAGCACATCTTTCAGATACTGATCTCCTTGCCAAGAAGCCTGCCTCCCCTCAGAGCCCCATTTTTCTCTTCTCGTTCTTCACACCCACTAATGAGGACCTCCTGGCCTACCCTTTCTACTGGCAGTCCCCCATGGCTGCTGTCTTACTCTGCTTCATGGTTTTCAACTTAGTGAGTTCCTCCCCCTTTACTTTCACTGCCACCATCTTCTCTCCAGGGTGGGTGTAGGGTTTGGGGCGGGCAGAGCTGCACAGGGCTCCAGGAGACAGCAGACTCCTATATGGAGAGCCCCTAGAAGTGGTGGGGCTATGCCAGAAAGAGCCCAGATAGAACTCAGGGCCTCTTCAGATGCCACTGTCTTTCTTCATTTTTAACCTTTTTGTTCCTTTTGTTTTATTTCTTTCCTCATTTTAAAATTGGATGATTTGTCTTTTTGTTATTGAGTTTAGGGGTTCTTTAGTAGTCTAGATACATATCTGATGTTAGAATACATGACTTGCATATATTTTCTCCTATTCTGTGAGCTTTTTTTTTCTTTCTGAATAATGTCTTTTGAAGCATTAAATTTTTAAATTTTGATGAAGTCCAATTTATCAGTTTTTTTCTTTTCTTTCTTTTTTGTCTTTTGGTGTCCTATCTAAGAAACCACTGTTTATTTCATTGTCACAAAAATTTACTCCTGTTTTCTTTGCAGACATTTAGAGTTTTAGTGCTTACATTTATTTAGTTATTTTTAACTATGGTAATGTTGGTTTATAGCCCTGTATATGTTTTAGGAGAATAGGTTCACACCTCAACAAATTAATGTGGCCATACCACACCCACCTCCAAAATATCAGAACCCTCCACCACAGTATGTCAGTCCCCTTCCATCCTCTGCTGCACACCCTACCCCACCACCATCATCCCAACAATAGTTCTGCAGTCAGATTTCAAGCATTTGTTTTGGTTTGGTGCTGTGTGTTCCTTTGCTTCAGTTCTTTACTCTACCAATGAGTGAAATAATCCAGTATTTGTCTTTCTCTTTCTGACTTATTTCATTTAGCATAATCCTCTCCAGTTCCATCCACGTTGCCACAAATGACAAGATTTCATCTTTCCTTATAACTGAACAGTATTCCATTATTTATAAACTCTACATCTTCTTTATCCACTTATCCATCATTTGGAACGTTAGCTATTTCCGTAACAGGGCTATTATATATAGTGCTGCAATGAACACAGAGGTGTATATATCTTTTCAAATTAGTGTTTTTTAATCTTTGGATAGATGTCTGGGAATAGAATTGTTGGACCAAAAGGCAGATCTATTTTTAATACTTTGAGAAACTTCCATAATAATTTCCATAGAGGATGCATTAGTATACATTCCCACCAATACTGTACAAGGGCTCCTTTTTCTCCACATCCAACCAACACTTGTTGTTTCTGATATTTTTGATATAGGCCATTCTCATGGGTGTGAGATGATCTCGTTGTGGTTTCTATTTGCATTTTCCTGATGACAAGTGATTAGCATTTTCTCACGTGCCCATTGGGTTTTTCTGTATGTGTTCTTTGGCGAAGTCTCTATTCAGATCTTCTGCCCATTTTTTTATTGGGTTATGTGTTTTCTTGTTGAGTTGTATGAGATGTTTGTAGGTCTTAAATATTAGCTTTTTTTTTGCATATAGGATTTGAAAATATTTTTTCATATTTAGCAGGATATTTCTTGTTCTACTGATAGGTTATTTGGCTATGTAGAAGCCTTTTAGTTTGATGTAATCCTCTTATTAACATATACTTCTTTTCCTAGCCATTGTAATTGAGTTCCCAGAGGTCACAGAAGCTAATGTCTGGAATGTTTGTCTTTGTTTTCTTCTATGTATTTTATGATTTCAGGTCTCACTTCCAAGTCTTTGTCTCATTTTGAATTAACTTTTGTGTATAGTATGAGATAGTAGTCTAGTTTTATTCTTTTGCATGTGGATATCCAATTGCGCAGTCTTATAACCTAGTTAAAAATTAGTTGACAGTATTATGGAAGCATAATTCTAGACTCTCAATTCTATCTCACTGACTATATGCCTGTACTTGTGGCAGCACCACACTGTCTTGACTAACATAGCTTTGTAGTGAGTTTTGAGATAGAGAAATATGAATCTCCCACTTTGTTCTTTTTCAAGATCATTTTGGTTATTCTGAGTCTTTTGAATTTCCGCATGACTTAGGAGATCCATTTTCCTATTTTTGCAAATGTCAGCTGTGATTTTGTAGGTATTGTGTTGAATTTATAGATGAATTTGAGGAGTATTTCCATTTTAACAATTTAAAGTTTTCCAATCATGGACTGTTTTTCCATTTATGGAGGTCTTCATTAATGTCTTTGAAAAGTGTTGTTGTAGTTTTCAGTGTGTGTGTGTGTGTGTGTGTGTGTGTGTGTGTGTGTGTGTGTGTATCGGACTTCCTTTTTAAAATTTAGCTCTAAGCATTTTATTCTTTTTGATGCTATTGTAAATGAAATTTTCTTCTTTGCTTCATTTTTGGTTATTCATTGCAGCTACTATGTAGAAATACAATTTACATTGTATATTTAGCATGCAATATTTGCATATTGATCCTACATTCTGCACTCTTGCTAGGTTTTTGGTAATTGTTTTTGGTAGATTACTCAGTATTTTTCTATATTCAAGATTATATCATCAGGTAATAATATGGCTTTACTTCTTCCTTTGTAATTTGTAATTACAAATGTCTTTATCTTATTCTTAGCTAATTGCTCTGACTGGAATGTCCTGTACATTGGCGAATGAAAACACGGAGAACAGACAACTTTGTCTTGTTCCTCATCTTAGGGGAAAACACCCTGTCTTTTACCATTATGATGTTAACTGTGGGGTTTTTGTAGATGACCTCCATCATGTTGAGGAAATTCTCCTCTATTCCTCATTTGGTGAGTGTTTTTATCATGAAGTGGCCTTAAATTTTGTCAAATACTTTTTTCCCTTTATTCAGATGATCCTTTGGGATTTGATCTTTATTCTATTAATGAAAATTTTACATTAATTGACTTTTGGATTTTTTTTTAAAGATTTATTTATTTATGCATACAAGCTGGGGTACAGGTCAGAGGCGGGGCAGCAAGAGGGTTCACCAGAGACAGAGTGGGGAGCAGAACGGGCAGATCAGAAATACACTGCTGAGGGGAGCAGCGGGTGAGGCAGGAGAGGTCTGCTGCGTGATGTGGGAATCTCCCAGGCCGGGCATTGAACTCATGTCACCGCTGCGACAGCTCCACAGTGCAGCGCTTAACTGCTGCGCCACCAGGGAGGCCCGACTTATGGATGTCAAGGCAATCTTGCATTCCTGGGATAAATCCTACTTGCTCACAGTATTTAGTCCTTTTTAGCTACAAGGAAAATCTGAACTTATAAAATCTGCTTTCAGGAAAATGGAAGTATTATAAGGTGAGTATTATTATTACAAACATTTATTAGTATTACAAACAAAATACTATATAAGGATCCCTAAAATAGTTGACACCTTTAGACATTAGATGGTTTCCACTTCCAAAAACATTATTTATATACAACCTTCCAGAGGAACATGGTCTTCTAAAAAAAGGCATAACAATGTTTATAAAATGGGAAAATTAATATTTGGATTTCTTTTAGATGTAAAACCATGATCTAATTACCAAGACAATTCGCTAACTCTCACCATTTTTAATTCATTTAGCAAAAGCGTGCAATCGGATCATTTTTGCTCACCTTATGCATGTTCAGAGCCCCACAAACATTTGGAACAGACACTGCAAATTCTTTCTGAAGTAGATTTTTTCAACAGAACTCCAGTAACTCTTATTATATTCTCCTTTATTAGATTGTCTCTTTGCCTTTATGTAAACTCAGATGTTTTAAAATAGCATTGCATTGTTTCAACAACCCGGCAGACAGGGATTTTTCAGACAAGGAGATACTCACGGCCAGCTGAGGCAGGACAATCAGTGCTCTGAAGCTTGAGGTTTCATGTTAGATGTAGAGTCTGTAACAGGCTCTTTTTACTCCTGGCTCGGAGCCTCCAGCCTCCAGCCTCGGAGCAGCTCCCATTTCCATCTGGTAGTCCTTTGTTAAACTGTTCAGTCTTTGTGAGATGAGATGGCTGAAATAATCTTTCGTTCTCAAAACTCTTAAAATAGCTTGGATTTTTTTCTCAAGCATTGTTGCAAAGAGAACACATAAGGTTTTAAAAACATTTGTATGTCTTCATTTAACAAACTAGACAGAGTTTGGAGCAGAGCTAGAAAAGCAAAGAAGACAGATTCCAGGAACAAGTTAACTGCCTGAGCAGCCCCCACATGGATACCCAAAATCTCCCCATATTTATTCAGGGTCATTGAGCCCAACTTGCTTTTTTTGGTTGATAGCATATGCAGCTTCATAAACATTTTATTTTATAACTAAAGCACATGTAACTTGATATATAGCTATAATATCAAATCTTAGATTTGGGGTGTCTTTTTGAGTATTCAGTACACAGACTAGTTGATCTGGTAAGGCAATATAACATACCCTAAAATGCTAGCAGGATAGGGCTAGGGTTGAAAGTTGTTCCTCTAATTAGGAAATAAAAAAGAAAAGAAAAGAAAAGAAAAAGGCCATGGCAAGGAGATGAGAGGTGTTGTGGGAAAGGTCATCACACCGTCTATCCTTGGAGCACAGAGCACCCCATCTGCGTTTGAGGCACTGGGGAGACTAAAGCTTGGGGAGGTCTGAGGAGGTTTCCTGGCTCATGTGGACTTTACAAGTCAGTGCTCTCCAGACAGAACACCAACTTATTTCTGGAGCAGAGTTCATTCTTCCAGTCTTACTTTCTCTGTACTTGCTGCACGCACTTAACAAGAGATAATCCTGCCTCCCAGCCTTTTGAGTGCTCCCATCCTGTAGGCAGGAATTCTCACGCTTGACCTTCTTGTTAACTGGGGCAGATCTGCCTGGCAGGCATGTGCTCCCTGTCAGTTGGGCTCAGGGAGTCCAGCTACTCCTGGGAGAGCCAATTGTTACCTAAGAAATTGCTTTTCCAACAAAAAGAACAACGTAGCTTTAATTTAGCCATCTGCAAAAACACTCCAAGTTAAGTGAAAGGAAAGAAAGTGCAGACAGTGTGTATAAATGTTACCATTAGGAGAGAAGAAGAAAGAATATATACTTGTAAATAATTATTGGCATATATTTGGAATATCTCTGTAAGAACATTCAACAGGCTGAAATCCCTACTATGTTTGAGGAGAACTGGCTGGCTGGGAGACAGGTATGACAGACTTAGTTTTCATGTATAACCTGTTTGTGTTCTTGAATTTTTAAAATAACGTACGTGGTGTAAGCTATTCATTTTTGGGGGAGGGAGGTGCTTTTAATTTTTATATAATATTTATTTATTTGGTGTTTTTAATTTTTATTTTTTCCATCACAATTTTATTGATTTGCCATTTGTTTACAAAAATATATGTTTGGGAGTATAACTTCACACCCTAGCATGTGCACAAGATTTCCTTGCCCTCCAGCAATGCTCTGGGGCGCAGGCATTCTCATCTTATTCCCTCCACCCCTCCCTGTCCCCAACCCCCCACTGCTAGCCACCATAGTTTTCACAGAGTATAAGAATTATTTTTGTTGTGTTTCACCAGTTTGGTATTTTTGGTTGTTATAAAATATTCAGATTAATTATTTCCAATCAAAGCAATTTATATAGCCCCTAGAAGTGATATTTATGAAACATGCATAATACTGTAGCTTATAATATCATTTAAAATGAACCATTGTGTGCATGCCTAAAACAAACAAAAGTAACAATAAGCAAAACCCCTTTGTATGTAGGAAAAGAATGGAAGGAGATACACCAAAGGTTTATGGGGGTTTCTGAAACTATAGGTATGCTCTCTTTTTCTCATTATTTCCAGTTTTCTTTTATCTTGTATTTCATAATAGTGAAAAAATAAACAAACTTCATAGCAAATAAAATAAATTGCTTTTCTCCTTCAGTTGTTGCAGCTGAGTTATCCAGGAGAGAACCAAGCCATCCCTGCAGTCTTGGCTCCAAGGGTTAGGCTCGAGCAGAGATGAGGTCTTGAGGCAGTGGGCAGAGTCAACAAAGAAAGGACAGGAAGAATTCCAGCTGTCTTCCACCTGTAGGATTTTTTTCAGCTTCACCACAAATGTTTGTTCAGGGTGGGGGTCAGGTGTTCCTGACTAGATGTACTTTCCCCTTAAAGCTTCCTTTATTTAAAAATATAACTAGAGGCACCTTGGTTGTTTATAGTCTCTGGTTGTCATTCAGTCTCAAAATAAACACTGGAAGCATATGATCAGCAATAGCTTAATGAAACCATTGCACTAGTAGGAGTCTCAAATAGGTACAATATAAAATCTGTCATAAAAGTCAGAGATGAAAAGTAGAACTCACTTTAACACAGGTACAATGGCAGCATTAGCTTTACATGTATTTATCTGCAGGATTCTTATAACATTTTTTTAGTGACGTTCTATCCCACAAGAATGATGAAATCATTTAAATTAAAATGATACAGTACACAATGGTTTAAGAGTGCACTAGCAATATAAACATAAGTGCCCCATAAAATATTCTGTTACAAATACTCAACTGCTTTATTCTCAGCAACCATTCATTTTATCTTACATAATTAAATGTAAGGTTTTTTTTTTAAACTTTTACAATATGCCAATAGGTTCTTAGTGTTATTGGACTAATTGTGATCCATAAATTCATCACCCACATAACTAGGTCTCGTGAAAAGAAATCTTTGGCTCTCAAGTCTGCTTTTTAGTCCGGTGACTTTCCACAGCACTCTGTTTGGCATCTCAGAGCAATATTTATCTACGAAAATATAGGCATTTCTGGGAAATTGCAATAATATCTTCAAACTATGCTAACCAGGGGATATTTCAAGGATGTATCTATGTAGCTGCTTCATGTTAGATTAGAAAGTTCAGTAAAGACCCGAAAGCTCTGTTTACTGGGCAGGAGGCACTGCTACTCCTATTCTTGGAACTACAGTGCAGGTTATCAGCATCAAAGCTAATCTTGCACCTCCAGTCACACTCATTATAATGAGAGTCCTTCTTCCTCCAAGAAACATAGCACATTAGTGATGGTGATCCTGGCTGAAGCTATAGTAATATCCAATGCTAAATAGGCATGTCTGACAGCTAGGGACTCCCAGAAACAAAATGCCTTTAATTATCACCTTCCAACTACCCCGAGTGGTGTCTGCAACTCCCTTCTCTGTGTGCTTTGTCCATGTCTTTATCCTGAATTTTTGCCACTGTACAAGAATGTGAATTGCATATTAATATTTTTTATATTCCCAGAACTTTCTTTGTACAATGTGCAACACAGAGTAAATGCTTGAAAGATGGGATGAATTCATGAAAGGTTTGAATTTCTTCTGTATTGCTACTATGTTAAACTGGTCCTCAAATGTCAGATTACTGGATGACTCAGATCTATGGAGCCTTTAGCAAAGAAAAATTTCCTTTCACCACTTTACCTAGTTCTTTCTGTCCAGACTTCTCCCCTTTATCTCTCAGCTGACCTGGGCTGTGTAGGTGGTGGTATGCATAATAAAACACCTAAGCCTTTGATCTGATTCTGTCTTTATAAAGGTTTAATAAGGAAGCTTGCATTCTCTCTCAGCAGCAGGCAGCAAATGAAGCAAGAGAACTCTATTATTGCTGAGAATCAGCATAAGAAACATCTGAAAAGGGAGCAACAAACCTTCGCTGGAAGGAAAATGCCTTTCAGACCCTCAGAAGAGAGTTGTCCACCTTCATCCGCTGGCTTTGATCTCCACGACTTCATTCCAGCCAGGTATTAACTTTGACCTGCTCTTTGTTTCTATGCCAGGAATGTAGACCAGGGGGCCATACTTAGAATCAAAAAAGAATAGCAACAAAAAATTGCTGTTAGGATCAGCCATAACATAACATTGCAGATAAGAAGTAGGCGCAACCTTAGCTATAGTTCTAGAAGCATAAAGGCAGAGGTAATCCCTGATGGCAGTTAACCAACTTCCCCTGATGGCAGTTAACCAACTGCAGCCACTGCTTACCAGGACTTCCTGAAGGCAGCTGCTGTCACCCTACTTCCATGGGGAAATCATGATATGAGCAGAGTGTAGACAGGTGGGGGTGGAGACACCATCTGAGAAATCAACACCACCCATGCTCCAGGGGGCACTGTTGAGATGAGACGTTTAGTTTCAAAGCACTCCCCATCTTCCCTTTCTCCTCTATACACATGGTCTTGCACTCTTTCTTTTAAGCCTCCGTCCAATTCTATTTCATGTTCTGTGGTGGACTCGAGCAGAAGGTTGTAGAGACTCTGATGCAGAAATGTGGTCCGGCTTTATATATGTAGATATGGTAGGAGAAGTGGTTGGGTTGGGAGAAGGAAACAACACGAGTGTAATACTAATTTTTCTTAGCCCAAGATAACCCCTCAAGCAGACAAACCACCCTGATGCCCCCAGAACACTCCTCTTCCTGTGTGACTTGCTCACTAGCTCTTTCTTCCATTATTTATCAGAGAAATCCTTGAGGCGCATAAGTGGAGACGGAGTGATTTAAAAGGGAGTGACAGATATAAGATACTAGATTCTGTCCTACTTTACTAGGGACGAGGATTGGGGCTATGTTTTGTCTTCACATCTCTAGTGCCCAAAAAAGTGTGCTGAATGAAGGAACAAACTTTCACTCCTGATCAAAACCTTCAGGCACATTTATTTGCCTTGGTGGTGAAAGATGGTGTGAAAGCAAATCTTCATCTTGACTCCCTTCCCACTACATTATTGGAGTGTCATCTCAAGAGACATTTCCTGGAGATGCACTGGGATAGGGAAACCTTTGAATTCTGTTGTCAAAGATTGGCAGGTGGTTTTGACTTAAAAAAAGTTTGCATGAAGTTTTGATAATTTAGGTAAAAACCAACAAATCCTTATAAAAAGGAGGTGTTTAGTAAAATAACAAAACATGTTTTGACATATTTAATCTTCTAAGGTAGTGTCTAAATGAATGAGACAAAGAGGGAGGCCAATATCTTTTGTGCCATTTTACTTTAATGTAGTTCCTGCCACCAATACATGGCACAGAAACACACATCCAAACCTGCCACTCCACTTCTTTGGGCTCAGAACAGAAACCACTATCTCCTCTGGCTTCAGGCCTTTCTTCATCTGGCTTCTGCCTCCATTTCAGATTTCATCTCATCCCTTCTCCAACTTCAATCTCCTGACTGGGGAAGAAGCCCAGAACCTTTTGCTGTAGCATTTCTGCTTGTGTTGGTTCCTTTTATCCTTAAGGGTTAAGGTGAGGCTCTGAAAAGTTCAAAAGAATATGGGTGATCTGGAAGGTACTGTGTGAGCTCTTAGAGATTGTTGGGCATGAAAAGTAGAAAGGGGATCTGTGTAATACAATAAAACACCTAATGCTGCTTCTTGACTGTTCTAGAGACTGGGAACTTCATGTTTTCAACCTCCCCTGTCTTGTAACCATGTGACCTGAGGTGATATGATATCTCTGGGGTTGAGCAAAGGAGCACAACCATATCATCAGACATTTCATCTGCTTTATTTGCAAATTGGGCTCCATTCTGAAGTTTATGAAAGGAAGTAGCTGGAATTAGAATTACACATTAGGGTTTCTCAATTGCAAATTCCCTCAAATCCCAAAGATGAAAACAGGAAAAAAAAAAACAAACGTTGGACAAACATTTTCTTTTCTGTGTAAGAATGTGCTCATCTCAAATGGGAACCACTGGTTAAATTATAACCTTACGCTGGTGCTTACGTCAGCTTCTGTATTTTTCCTGTTTGACCTTCAGGAAGGTACAAAGCCAATTTAGTATCTAATTTGGAAGTTAGCTAGCTTGTCAAGTTTTGAGACTTACTAGTTTTGAGAGAGAATTGCAATAATTGTGCCAAATTTACTCCCTCATTTTTTTTTTACTTCATGAAGTGATCATTAGTAGATATAAATATAGTAAATAGGAAGTCAATTGCTATTTGAACTTTAAAGCCCATGTCACTCTTTCTTTGTGCTAGGTCAGGGAAGAAATCCCAGAGTGAAATGTGGCCAGAAACCACAGGGCAGAGAAGTAAAACATTTCCAAAAATCCAGAACGAGTCAGAAAGGAGTCAAAGTTTATTTTATAATCATGTGTTTTATGACACAATTATTTCTCTAAGATATCAGGTGATATCTTATTATTCTGGAAATTGAATAAGTATGTCTAAGTTTCCCCATGGTGGTTACTTTGAGAGTAAATTCATCATAAGTGGTAAGGAGCTACTTTCAATTAAAATATTCTGATGTATTTCATTATATGACAAATAAATGTTATTATCAAAAAACTAGAAAATGTAGGTAAACAAAAAAGAGGAAAACACAGTAAAATCCCAATTTTGGGATCATGCTATTTATAGCAGGAAAAATGTTCAGAAGCTAAGATCAAAACTGTTGCTTTCATAATCCTCTACTAGAGGAAGCATTATCTCTAGAGAGTGGAGGGGGAGTCTGACATTTCTTTCACACATTATAAGTGTGAAGGAAAATGCACAGTAACGATGGCGCTGAAAGGGTTTATGTTCAGTGAAATAAATCAGAAGGAAAAGAAAAATATCCGATGGCTTCACTTATAGGAGGAATATAGGGGACCCAAACAAAGTGTCAAGAAAATAAAAAGACAAAACTTGCAGGCAAACTACAGAGCTGAGGCACATTGCAGGGGAGGGGGAGTGAATGGATTCAAAACAGGGGAGGGAAGTGCACAAGGGACTGTGTTGACTGGTGATATGGTGGTGAGCGATATACTGGGACTGTATCTGAGAGGAGAAATCAAATATTGCACAAAAATGAACAATGATGTAAGAAAATAAAAAAGTATAATAAAAAAAGCAATGGGGCCTCCCTGGTGGCCTAGGGATTAAGTCTCAACGCTATCACAGCAATAGCCCACTGCTTTGGCCTGAGTTCCCCACCGCGGAGCTGAAGCTGACCCACATGGTGATGCAGACCTCACCTGCCTCGCCCCCCGCTGCTCCCCTCAGCAGTGTATTTCAGTAGATCCGCCTGTTCTGCTCCCCACTCTGTCTCTGGTGAATCCTTTCACCCCCCAACTCTGGCCTACACCCCAATTCTTCTACGCAAAAATAAATGAAATCCTTAAAAAAGTAATGGTTTAAATTTGAAATATGTGTCTTTAGAATTATAATATTTGGTGTATAAAAAATACAAAGGAAAATGAAAACTTTGGGGGCAAAGCCCTGTCCTTGAGCTCTGATCTTCATAGTTTTCCTTACAGTATGTTATATTTGGTATGGTATTATTTGAGGTCAGAAAGCTTGAGTTCCTTATTTCCTGTGCTTGGTCTTCAATAATGTTTATTGACTTATTTGCTGACATATAACATTAAACTGTATTAGGTATAGTAGTCTTTATTATACTCAAGAAACAAGCTTGTTAGGAATCAGTCTGACGCTGTGTTTTGCTCCTCGTAGGTACTCAGTGAATATTTGTTGACTAAGTGAATATATGTATTTAAATCATAGATTGAAATATTTGAGAAGGCTAGTCTAGGATATTGTACTCACACCGAGTTCATAGGTTTTATCTTAAACTTCAGGACAGTCTTCTTTTTCTTCTGTATTTTTTCTCTTAATTTTTTTCTTACAGTGTTCATTTTTGTACAATATTTGATTTCTCAGGTGTAGTCCCTATAATTCTCCCACCCCACATCACCCATGAACAGTCACTATAGTCTCTGTGCTCTCCCTGATCCTATTTTGACTCCTCTCATTCTCCCTCCCCTGTTGTATACCTCAGATCTATAGTTTGCTGGCAAGTTTTGTCTTTTTCATGACCCTTTGTTTGGTTTCCCTACATTCCTCCTGTAAATGAAACCATCTGATATTTTTCCTTTTCCTTCTGACTTATTTCACTGAGCATAATCCCTTCCAGCTCCATGCATGTTGCTGCAAATGGCATGATTTTATCTTTTTTGATCGATGAGTAGTACTCCACTGCAGAACACTGTCTTCTTAGGAGTCTTGATTTACATGCTAAAGTGTAGGTTTACAGCAGTATAGAGAGTAGGTGACATACTTCACAATATACCCAAAAGTTTGTCTGGAAGCCTGGACCACTTGACTACCAAGAAAAAATTTGCTTCATAATGACAATGAATAAACTGTTAAATTTTAGGAAAGATTTATGCCATTTATCACAAAGAAGTATAGACCAAGAGAGCTGACTCAACAGTTCCCTATTAGAGAATGATAGAATTTACGTAAGTACATCTGCCATATATTGGAAGAAATCTACTTTGTGGTAATCGGGGAAATCATATTCTTTGCCATTCTTGATTCTGTCTTGTGACTAAACATCCTGAGAACTCAGTCCTCTCTCCTGATGATGCTTCCTTTTTTCCTGACTGGATTTCTGGAATTCTGTTTGGAGTCTGAACTGATTTTCCATAGGCCTTCTGCGTGACATACACCACATCATGCATGTTATTGATTTGTTCTATAAGCGTATATGGAAACACCTACCAAGTGCCAGGCAGGAGTTGTGTTGGGTTTCGACAAAGAGAAATTTGTAAGACACAATAATTTCTCCAGCATTAACTGGTATCCTGCTCTAATCTGACAATTTGAGGACTCTTATTTTTGTTTTTGACTCAGTATCTGAAGTTCTAGATCTTGGTCTTAGGTCTTATTATTGAGGTTGAGGTGTGAGAAGTACTGTGCAACTCTGGGGAAAAACAGATGAAACTCCTCAGAATTTGCACATTCTTTTTCTAATAAGGAAGTAATAATAGCCTCCCAATCAAACATTTTTCATGGCCAGTTGTCAACTTGCCTGTCTTCTCTAATAATTTCCTCCTCCTTATATCTCCATAGCTTTCTACCTCATGTTCAAAACAACAAGAGACTTGATTTTTGTGTCTGTATTTGTTGTCCTGATTCCTTGGAAAAACTAGGCACAAGCAATGACTCCTTCTATTTTTTTTTAAAGATTTATTTATTTATACATACAAGCTGGGGTACAGGCCAGAGGCGTGGGGCCGTGAGAGGGTTCACCAGAGACAGAGTGGGGAGCCGAACAGGTGCATCGAGGGAAGTACACTGCTGAGGGGAGCCATGGCCCAGGCAGGAGAGCTCTGCTGCGCCATGTGGGATCCTCCCCTGCTGGGCGTCAAACACAGCTGCCGCAGCTGCCCACAGCTCCACAGCGCAGTGCTCAACCACTGCCACCAGGGAGGCCCTGACTCCTTCTATTTTATTCTGATTATAAGATAATGTCCATTCATTGGGAGTTTACTGATTGAAAAATAAACACCCTTTAAAGGTCCTCATCCAGGCTAGGCAAAGGGGAGTAGAGCAAGGAATGGGATCATCTTGGGGCAAGAAGCCAGAGCTATGTACTTGAGGGCCAATCCGTGCTGCTTTGTTTATCTGAAGCACATCATAACTAGTTCTGGGGAATGGTTTCTCACAACCTTGGCTCCAGCTATTTCCAAATAGCTGCTGAATTGCCCCAATCAGCCCTTGAACAACTAGTGGTAGCTGTGGACCATTTCTCTGCAGGATTCTGCATGCGTTCTATCTCTCTTTTTAAAAAAGATTTATTTTATTTATGCATACAAGCTGGGGTGCAGGCCAGAAGTGTGTGTGTGTGGGGGGGTGAGAAGATTCACCAGACACAGAGTGGGGAGCAGAACAAGCAGATCAAATGAAATACACTGCTGAGGGGAGCAGTGGGCGAGGCAGGAGATGTCTGCTGTGCCATGAAGGAAGCTCCCTGGCTGGGGATCGAACTTGTGCTGCAGTCGCTCTGGATAGCTTCATAGGCTGAAACTTAACCTGTTGCACCACCAGAGAGGCCCCATGCATTCTGTCTCTTCCCATGGAAAAGAATTATCCTTTGTCTTAATTTCCTGAGTCCAGGATATTGGATGCTCTTCTCAAGGGTTGGCTGACTAATCCAAGGAAAATGTAAGAGGGGAAAAAGACATCTAGATCCTCCCAGTATGGTGCATACTAATGGGGCCACAGGTATGTTAGACCTTTAGGAATAAAATACTTCGGGGCCCCTAACTGTGTAGCCACTGCAGTAGGGGCAGTCCAGGGCAGATGGGAGGGAGAGAAGACCAATCTAACCCCTGCTCTGATTGAGTGATTGAATAGAAATAGGAAATGCCATGTTTCTACACATGAAGATAGAAGTAATAGGAGGTTCTGAAAGGAAGGCCATGGTGAGGACCAGGAGGATTGATATCTTGTTAGTGTTTTGCCAAAAAAAAAACATTATGTATGTATTGGCATAGTCAAAACAGTCATTTCCTGTTTCCTCTCCTTGTTTTCTTCTTTTGTAAGATGGGAGCACTGGACAGTATCAGTGTTTTTCAAATATCAAACCAAGTTTCATTCGAGTTTCACCCACAGTTTTTTTAAAAAGTGAAATAAAATAGATCAAAGTGTGCCCTTGTACTTAGTAACAGTAAAGCTTGTTTTGTTAAACTTTTGTTACTTTGTGTGT
Source organism: Scalopus aquaticus (assembly GCA_004024925.1). NCBI lineage: Eukaryota > Metazoa > Chordata > Mammalia > Eulipotyphla > Talpidae > Scalopus > Scalopus aquaticus. The sequence continues at coordinate 31,545 of PVIJ01005095.1, forward strand.
GTGCGTGCACACGTGTGTGTACATGTATGTGAGAGTATACTGAATTACAATATCAAATTGTGTTTTTAACTGTGGATCACAGCAAAAAATGTTTTTAAAATACAGGAATTTATAATTCCAGAGGCTTCTTCTGCCTGGTGTTTTAGGTGTCTATGATTCTGCAGAAGGTACTCTTCAAGGATTAACCTCCATGGTAGTCTAGAAGAACAAGTTTCCAGAGACATTTTCTCTGAAGATTATTCAACCTTCTTTAACGCAGTTTAGGAGCTCCTAACAGCCTTTTGATAGTAATAGGTTTTGCCACACACACTTTCCCTCTGGGAAAATAAGGTACTATGCAACCCATAATAATGTTCAAGTTGGCCTGGAATTATATGAAATTACATTAAAAAACTATATTCCAGGTTCTCAATTAGTTTTATGGTGCATTTGCTTTGACTGAATCACTCCCTAGAGGCCAAATAGCGCTGGTGAGGGGAAATAATTGGATTTTGGAGCACAAGTTGCTGAAGATCAGATTCTGGACCCACGTCACACCCACCAGAGTACAGGTGCCAGAGTCGAGCCTGAGCAGTGTTCAGGGCACACTGTCTTACAGAGAGACCACAGCCCAGGGATTGCAAAGACCGATGGAACCATCAACACGATAAAAACGGATGCGCAATGTTTGGCTTTTAAAATGCTTTAATAAAAACAAAATATGTGAAGACAAGTCATAGCATTATAAATTGTTGTATTACAAAAAAAGGAATGTTGAAGTTATTTTCAACTCAAAATGTAAAATAGGTAAATATGTACCCACAATTTAAAATTATCCATTTAACAAGTAGAATTAAGATCTAACAGAAGCTGTTAAATAGGTTTTTTATTAGACTTGTGTTAATTATTTTAATCAAGTAGAGCATACTTTACTGCTAAAGTTAGACCAAGATAAAACTATTTAATTATAATTGGAGTACTATATTTAAGCTGCTCCAGATTTCTAAAAAAATACAATGTAATAGTGGGATCAAATAACTATATAAAAACTTAATTGCTATTTTTTTAAACTGTATAGTCAATACCAGTTAGATGTTCTCATTGAAAAAGAAATTCATTCACAAAAGCAAGAGCAGCAATGTGAAAATGAAATGTCTGAGAAACATCCTAAAAAGCAAAGTATGGGCCTTATGTGGAGAGGTATCACTAAATATCAACAAGAAAAAAATCAGTTTCCCTCTGGGAAAGTGTGAAGGGTGACTACTAAGAGAAAATTTATGGGGGCAGGGGCCCAACATGGATAAAGGGGTCAAAATTTACACATTTCTAGTTATAAAATAAGCCATAGGGATGTGAAGTAGAGCGTGGAACTATAAGTAGTAGTACTATATTGCATATTTGAAAGTTGCTAAGAGAATAATCTTAAAAGTTGATATGAAAAAGTTCTCATAAAGAGTTGTATAATTATGTATGGTGACGATGTCAATTAGACTTATAATGGTGATTTTGCAAGATATAAATATTCAATCATATTATACACCTGAAACAAATATACTATAAACAGATTATTGTCAATAATAATATATCCACAAATATATGCCAATTATATCACAATAAAAACCATCTAATAAAAAGGAGTCAATTTGTAAGAAAGAAATACAGATGCTCAATAAATATAATCTTTCTCACATAAACGAAGATTTGAAAATTAATGAGATTTCATTTTAATTCTAAATTGGCAGGATTTATAAATAATCACATTGCATTTTATTTTGCTTAGAGATGTGTCATAATTTTTCCCTTCCTGGCAAATAAAAATGATGGATCTGATCTTTTCACTTGTCACTTTCACCTAGGAAGCTTAGTAGCAAATTTTTAGTTTTACTATGAAAACCATAAAGGATCATTGAGGTCTTTTCTTGGATCCTGCCTTTATAGTATAGATTTACTTATATTTTATCCTGAATTAACATTTAGCTAAAAAAGCAAGATTAATTAGGAAACACTAGCATTTTCCAATAGAGCAAGGAGTCAAGTAAGGATATTTTATTTTATAAATAATAAGTATAAACTACAGATGAAAGGGCCTAGATAAGTGTAAAGTTACTGTTGGCATTTATACTTAAGAACAATTATATCTTTTTATATTTTATAAATCCTTTAATCTCATGATTTCAAAGTGTTTAGTAAATAGGAACTCATTAAGGAGCATTCCATCACTATGAGAGTTTTTACAGTCAGCAGTGTGCTTTTCAGTCTCTTCAACTGGAGTGATCAGTTTCATAGTTTTAGATGGGGAGGAGCAGGTAAGAGATTCATGCAATAACACAGTGTAAGTTAGTGGCTGATAATGATAAAGAAATAGAAAGTAGTTTCTCTTGACACTGGCCAAAACTGCTTTGGCCAGTAGCTTTTTAAAATTAAGAAATAAATATTTGCTTTTATAAAACATTCAGACTAGGACATATGATTTGTTTTCCCTTTGATATTAGCAAAAGAAAATTTCTAAACACAAACTTGCCTGACTTAATAATGTATAAACCTAGACTCCAATCCAGAATATCTTTTTCATGAAACATAGAAACTTAAATACTTTAATTTTAATGTTCTAAGGCACTTTATACTTTTCAAAGTGCTTTCATTTTATTATTTCATTTCACATCATGAAAGCTTTCATCAACTTAGAAATTTGAGAAAAGCAAGGGAAGTAGTGGAGATGAAAGCAAAATCAGTCCCTAAAGTAATTGAACTGGAACTTCAGTTTTTATTGGTAAACTTCAGCATAACCCCTCACCACTCAAACCCTGGTCTGGAAGAATAGTTGAGTAGTTGAATCAACTTTACTCTGGAGTAGTTGAGTCAACTTTACCAAGCAGATGGAATTGGTAAAGAGAAACTTTGTATTAGATTTGGTAAGTGGCCTTTTGTCAGTTGTGGGGAGTAATTGGTGGAAATTTTTTTTTTAATTCTTTGTAAGGACTAGATAACATAGCAATTGAAGTTGACAGGATGTCTAACTTCCTATATTTTAATGCTTTTATATTTTTGTTTTCCTAACCTGAGATTTTTTTCTGTGATTAAAGATTCTATTTATAAAAATGTAAATATCTGTTTGAATTATGTTGATTCTAATGAAATCGTTAGAGTGATGGGAAGTCACTTGGAAAAAAACACTGATGTCATTAATAGTAATAATAATAGTGATAATAGCTGACATTTCCTAAGAGTTTTCTGTGTGCCTGACACTGTGCTAAGTGCTTTGATGTATTAACTCTTTATTTTTTTTTCTAAATGCAGCTTTTGTTCCTTTTTTAAAAAAATGTTTATTTATTTATGCATACAAGAGCTGGGGTGTTGGCCGGAGGTGGGGGGGGGCAGGAAGATTCACCAGAGACAGAGTGGAGAGCAGAACAGGCAGATTAAAATACACTACTGAGGGGAGCAGCTGGGAGACAAGATGAGGTCCGCTACACCACGTGGGTCAGCTCCCTGACAGGGGATTGAACTCTTGCTGCAGTGGCTGCTGATAGCTTCATAGTGCTGAGACTTAACCCCTTGTGCCACCAAGGAGGTCCCAAGCATTAATTCTTTAATCCTTTAAATTAGAGCTGCTCCTACATTGATTTCCCTTGAAAAGCATCAGACTTTAATGAAGATACTCTTCTATAATATTTAGGAATGATGCTGAAATATAAATAAAAATGAATTTCGAGAATGAACAACATATTTGAAAATAACATTTCATAACATTCAAGTGTGCAAATATTATACATAAAAATTATATATAACGAAATCTTAACAGTAAATGGTATCATGTTTAACACGTAATGCATACATGCATATACATTTCTACAAGACAAATCAAGATATATATACTTATTAAAAATAATCTTTACTTTTAGAACAATTTTGGTTTTATAGAAAATTACAAAAATAGTAGCGTTCTCATATCTCTTCACCCAATTTCTCCTATTATTAACATCTTATATTAGTATATCACATTTGTTATAATCAATGAGTCAATATTATAAACTAAAGTCAATATTTTATTCAGAATTTCTTAGTTTTTCTCTAATGTCCTTCTTCTGTTCTAAGATTCCATTCAGGAGACCAAATTACATTTAGTTGTCACGTGTCCTTTGGTTCCTCTTGTTTATGACAGTTTCTCAGACTTTCCTTATATTTGATGAACTTAACAGTTTTGAGTATTGGTCTGGTATTTTGTAGCATATCCCTCTGTTGGGATTTGTCTGATTTTTTTTTTTCCTGATTAGACTGGGGATATGGGCTTTTGGGAGGAAGACCACAGAGGTAAAATGCCATTTACATCACATCATATCAGAGATACCTACTTGATCACTTGACTGAAGGAATATCTTACCAGTTTCTGCTCTCTAAAAGCCACCATACCTTCTCCCCTTCTCTTTCTATACTGTAGCCTTTTTAAAAAATTTATTTATTTATACATATAAGCTGGGGTACAGGCCAGAGGCATGGGGCAGCGAGAGGGTTCACCAGAGACAGAGTGGTGAGCAGAACAGGCAGACAGACTGAAATACATTGCTGAGGGGAGCAGCGGGCGAGGCAGATGGGCAAGGAAGGAGAGGTCTGCTGCACCATGTGGGAATCTCCCCGGCCAGGCAGGCCTGGAACCTGCCTCACAGCTGCTGAAAGCTCCACAGTGCAGTGCATAACCCGCTGCACCACCAGGGAGGCCCAAAATGGGCTTCCTTTGCCCAGTAAAATGTTGGGGATAACTTTCCAAGTCAATAGAGGTGAACATCATAACTTTTAGAGGTCATACAGTATGTATTTAATCAATCCTACGCTGATACACATTTTTGTTTCCACTTTTTCCTTATTTATATCAATGTTAGAATAACATCCTTTGTACAATCATTTCTGTGTCCTTTGATGTAACTGTTTTAGTTTACTATTCTACTATTTTCTTTTCGTTAAAGATTTATTTATTTATGCATACAAGCTGGGGTACAGGCCAGAGGCGTGGGGCGGTGAGAGGGTTCACTAGAGACAGAGTGGGGAGCAGAACAGGCAGATGGATGGAAATACACTGCTGAGGGGAGCAGCAGGGGAGGCAGGTCTGCCACGCCACGTGGGAATCTCCCCAGCCAGGTGTTCAACTTGCCTCGCGGTGCCCAACTGCTCCACAGCTTAGTGCTTAACTGCTGCGCCACCAGGGGAGGCCCTGTTTTCTTTTTTAAAAAAGATTTATTTATTTATGCATACAAGCTGCGGTGTAGGCCAGAGGTGTGGGATGGTGAGAGGATTCACCAGAGACAGAGTGAGGAGCAGAACAAGCAGACTGACTAAAGTACACTGCTGAGGGGAGCAGTGGGCGAGACAGGAGAGATCTGCAGCACCATGTGGGAATCTCCCTGGCCGGGTGTCCAACTAGTGCTCCAGTGGCTCTGGAGAGCTTCGTAGTGCTGCACTTAACACGCTTAACACCTTGAGCCACCAGGGAGACCCTCTACTTATTTTCTTAAGACACATTATGTGTACTTGAACTATGTTCTCTGTTGTTAAGGACACTCTGCTTTCCTTAACTTACACTATTTTTTCTACCTAGAATACTCATCTTTGACTGTCAAATGTGATGGTTATTTGAAGACTTTGACATTACAGTCTGTCTTCCAAAATGAGCATCTTTAATGTGTCAAGTATTCATAGGAAACTGTATATAAATTTAGGAGGAATGAAGTAAATAAGGCCTCTGATCCTTCCGACTGCCATGTCAAGTAATCAGGTGGCATAACTTATATATTATAATTAGTAATAAGAGGTGAGTGCCAAAAAAACAAAACAAAAACAAAACAAAGAGGCAAGGTTAGCTGGGTGTGACGCTCACGCTGAGGCTAAGGAAGATCCCTCCGGATCCACTCACCGGCATCTAGAAGGCGCGCCCCTTCTAGTAACACTTCAAGGGGTGAGCAACTTTCACCCCCGCAACTATCAACCCCCTCTTCTTGAGTCGGAAGAGCTCCCATTGCAGGCGCGCGCGCAGTTACTACTCAGGCACCTGGGGCTTGCCTCCTGGGAGGGGCGTCCCGCCTCCGCTCTCTCTGGAATCCAATCATCTGGAGACCCTGGTACGTTCTGCTGTCGGCCACGCCCTCAGCCAGACGGGCAGGGGGCTCTTTAAGAGCGGGCCACGGGGCCGCGGGCTCCGTAGGGGGTGCAGGGCTGTGGAGTAGGAGGCCGGAGTGCTGCGCCCCGAGGCTCCGCGCGCCGCTGCTGTCCTAGCGGCCGCCTTTGCGCCTTGCGCCGCCCGCCCGCCGGGGGCTCCACCGCCCTCGGCTTGGCCTTACTAGCCCGCAGCCTCGCGCTCTGCAGGTCCTTCGGGCGCCGTCGGGAACTTCGCGCCCCTCACGCTCCTCCGGCGTCCGAGGGGGCCGCCTCGGGCCATGGTGCCCTCCCCAGGAGATCCCGCGGCCGCTCAGGGGACAAGCGAGGCGCAACCTCCTGACCCCACGCCCATGGGGGCCGCTCCGCTGTCCAACCCGGGACCCTCAGATGGCCCCGAGGCGGCTGCCGAGAAGGTGGAAGTAGAAATGACCGGGCCGGCGGGAGCCGAGCCCCCGCAGCCCCCCGAGGGCGGCTGGGGCTGGCTAGTGATGCTGGCGGCCATGTGGTGCAACGGGTCGGTGTTTGGCATCCAGAACGCCTGCGGGGTGCTCTTCGTGTCCATGCTAAAGACCTTCGGGTCCACGGACGATGACAAGATGGTCTTCAAGACAGGTGAGGCGCGGCGGCAGCCGGACCGGCCCCCGAGCTAGCGCAGGGCCGCGGAGTGCACCCAGAGTGCCGCATGTGCCTGCGCGCGTCGGTGGGTTGCTGTGTTCGAGCCGGAGGGTGTGAGAGTTGGATCTGTCCCATTGCAAATGCTGCCTCCGGGGCCTCGGCATGCCGGTCTTTGTATCGAATCCAGGTGTAGGGACTGTGTTTGGAAACAAGTCGCAGAACTTACTTGCTTAGACAAGCTTTCATTCCTGCAAAGTAAAGCTAAGAGTCTGCGGTAGATTTTTTCTCTTAATTTTTGAAACAGACACACTTTTTGCTCCAAATCCAACACCACCACACTGTCATGTTTGTGACCATGACGGTTGGGTCTTGTTCATCTGCCTCCCGAGCTGCATGTGGGTGTGTGTGTTGGGGAAGAGGCAGGCTTGAAGAGATGAAAGAGATTTATTCCAAGGTCATGGGGAGCCCTGAAGGGAGTCCCGCCAGAGCCACGGTTTCGGTTTTTTTTGGGGTTGGGAGGGGGGGAGACTTTGCTAAATATAGAAAGTCTAAGTGAGGGGTTGTCCTTTCCTGTTATGTTCTTTGTGATATTTAGCCATACACTAAATTAGATGAAAAAGGTGCAGACTCAACATTCTTTTCCCTGTAGAGCTTTTTACTCGATTTCTTGACTGATTAGGCAAAAAGTAAGTTCAAGACCCGTGTGACTCTTGCATACTCTATTTCACTTCAGCCTGCCAAGGCAGACATTGTCAGCCCCATTTAGGTGAGGAGAATGAAGCTTGATGAAATAAAATCTTGGTGAGTGGCAGAATAGAGCTAGAAGAATATTTATCTTATGACTTAAAGGGATGAGTGATTTCCATTTGTACTAAATCAGCCTCCTTCCCTGCCATTTGGGAAACTTTATATAATTATTAGTCTTTTTATCTTTAATTTTCTATTTTTTTCTATTATTTTTTAAAGTGGGTATTCCTTAGGTCTTTAGTACACATACAAGGGATATGCATAACTGTTATAATACATTCTAAGCAGAAGTAATGTTGAATTTTAAGACCTTGTTAGTCACATAATGCCTCAATTTGCGTTGGAACCCTTAATTCTTTGCATTTTAACTCATGGTTTTCCGTAGTGTGAATATATCTGTACAGTCTCTCTTTAATAGACATTTGATTTCTTCCAGACTTACTATAAACAGTGCTGCAGTGAATATGCTTCATGTTTCCTTGCCCATGCTAATAAGATACCATATTTAACCTGAAATAAGATACCATATTAAACCTGAAATTTCTGTTCCTTAAATAGTTCTTGAAGCTGCTATGTTATACAGGTCACAGAGCTAGGTACAAAAGTGATAAAAAATGTAATACTGAACAGTATAGATAAACATAAGCAATAGTAAACAAAAATACTGTATCTTTTTTATATGAATTTTGGGTATCTGGAAGGGAAAAGTTCAAGGTGACAGAATTGAGAGTGTCAGCATTTTAAGACTATTTCCTTTAGGGTCTAGTATAGTCTTCCCTGGTGTTACAGTTCTTTAGAGAAGTCAAAACAACCAAGAAACGGTCTTTTGTTTGCTATGTTTTTTTTTTAAAGATTTATTTATGCATATAAGTTGGGGTACAGGCCAGAGGCTTGGGGCGGTGAGAGGGTTCACCAGAGAGAGTGGGGAGCAGAACAGGCAGATAGATGGAAACACACTGCTGAGGGGGGCAGCGGGCAAGGCAGGAGGGGTCTGCCATGCCGTGTGGGAATCTCCCCAACCAGGTGTCCAACTCGTGTTGTTGCTGCTGAGAGCTCCAAGCGCAATGCTTAACGCTGCTGCACCACCAGGGAGGCCCCTGTTTGCTATGGTTTTTGCAAACTCAGGTGAATAGATTCACTGGTGTTTGTTGGTTTATTTTTTTCCTCCTTCCTTCCTTCCTTCATTTTTTTTTTTTTTTTTTTAGAGTAACTGCTAGAGAGAAACACTAAAACTTTGGGGCCAGAATTTTGCATTGTCAAAGCCATCTACTGCTCATCCCCAAAGTTACTAATGACTACAAAATCCCAAGACTGAGTAACTGAAGATGAGGGAGGGGACAGGAAGGAACCTGCTCTCTTGACCTTTTGAAACTCTGAATTTTCAGTTTCGATGAGTATCTGTCTTCATATACTCGGTTAAACCCTTGATAACTTTCAATTATGTTTGTATTTATGTGTATCATATAAACTGTTGAACAGGTATGCCAGTGACATCCTGAAGATCCCTGTGTTTATCTGCCTAACCCCATACTTCATTGTGCATAAAGGTGCCCAAATTAGAGTAAGTGGAGACTGAAAACCAGCCTGTGCTCCTGGTGCCCTTTATGTAGTTTGTACCACGGGGCCTTGTACACACGTGTAGCATGGCAGCTACGTTGTACAATGGCCTTTATTTGGATGCTAGGTAGATAGGTATACAACAGACAGATTTAAGAACTGAGGTAGAAAACGTTTATCTGCAACTGTGAAAAAAATGGTGACAGGATAGTCTTTTAGCCAGTTACTGTTATTATTGAGATTTCTCTTCACACACACACATACACACACACACACACAAACACATGCACACACGTGCGCGCGCACACACACACATACACTCTTAATAAAGTCCATCATTTGCAGTAGGCACTGAAGTATCTGCTTTGATGTTTAACCGTTCAGGCTTTCTCATTTTCATTTTGGTATTCTTATGCTGAATCATCTTTGATCAAATATAAGCAAACTTCAAGTATAATGCAAAATATATGAGTTTGCTTAAGGCCTTTATTTTTTTAAGTTTTGGTCCATTTTCTATTCTCTTGTTCCTCCCTGCATTACGGAGCCATTAACTGTCTTCATGTTTTCCTTACTGCTTTTCAGGGATTAGCCCAAGGATGCACCCAGAGGTACAATGAATCATGGTTCACATTTCTTGAGTACTTTTTGTGTTCCATGTCCAGTGCTAAGCACTTTACATGCATTCCTGTTTAAACCTCATTGCAACCCCATGAGATAGGCCTTACTTAGTATCTTTCTTTTCAGATGTGGACACTAGGCTTGAAGAATTTAAGTAAGCAGTGGAGCTAGGATTTAATCTCAGAAACAGGGTTTTTAATAATTAATCATGTATCATTGGTTAGATAACGTTCTGCTAATCCAGCCTTCTTTATGTTGTTGATTAATTTGTCCTGCTCTTTTGCTTCTGTGCCCTTGTGTGTACTATACCACTCCTCTCTTTAGTGTGTGGTTACTCTTGTTAAGATTCAGATGAAATGGAGGGCCCCTGCTGGCGCAGCGGTTAAGCGCTGCGCTGTGGAGCTGTCACGCTCTGCTGTGGAGCTGTCGGCAGCGGCGACGCGAGTTCGATGCCCAGCCGGGGAGATTCCCACATGGCGCGGCAGACCTCTGCTGCTCCCCTCGGTAGTGTATTTCTGCCCATCTGCCTGTTCTGCTTCCTACTCTGTCTCTGGCGAACCCTCTTGCCGCCCCATGCCTCTGTACCCCAGCCTGTATGCATACATAAATAAATCTTTAAAAAAAAAAGATTCAGATGAAATGGTTGGCCATTATTTTATTCCTTATGTCACAACCACTCCCTTATCTAACAATGATTTTATGTCATCCCTGTTCCATTTTTGATATACCTAGAATATTTTGGGTGCAATGTGAATTCAAGTAAGTTATGAATTAAGTTTAAAGTGGAAGACAGAGAACCTAATTTCAGCCTATTCTAATCGAGCATTCTGTGAAGGGCATTCTAAGATAATCCATATTTGTTTAAGTGATAATTTTCAAAGTTCTTTACAGAAAAGGCTTTCGTATCATTAGCCTTGGGGAGGCATTATTACCTCCATTTATAAAGAAGTAGTGACTGGCACAGTTTCGTGTTGGGCCACATGGTATCAATGATTGCTTCTGCTAAACTGCGTTTAAGAACATCTTTTTTAGCTGGGTAAATACTTGTTCTTTTGGTGTTCAGGAATATAGAACTCTGTTTTTAACACCCCTTTGAAATCATTTTTGCAGATTTTTCTATATGTTCTCTAGACACTTACTAGTGTCTCCTACCCAAAACAAATCCTATGAAGTTGTTTTGGACTAGAATTTCATTTAGAGTTATCACGACCTAACTAGGGATTTGATCTCATATTCAAATAAAACAAACCCTAACAAACTGAACCCCAAACACTGCTTCATCAGTCAGCTCACTGCTAGCTCTGAGCACTTGCTTAGCCTGGTGCCACCCACGCTAAAGCCACGGGTGTTTTTCCTGGCAGTTAATCAGAAGGAGCAACTCTGGCATTTCAGACCCACGACACCAGATGCAGCCCATCTGAGACTGGAGTGTTGGAGGAAGGCGCTGCTTTTAGACATGTGGCATCAAATGTGCACACTCATACCTTGTTTGCTAAAGTATCTTCATTAACAGCAAAAGTATTTTCCCCACCTTGCATTTAGGAATCCAAACTAAGTTGAGGAAATGACTTGCTTTATTCCCAAGGTGGCAGTGTTTTTCATTTCTTTCATTTTAAATTATGGGACTACAAATGAAAAAAATGTATTGGATCAGAGCAGTTTCTACCCTCCTTTGTTCCCTCTTGATAAACAAAAATCTTATAATCCATAAAAATTTTGATACATACCTCCAATGGTAGCTTACCTTTTTAGTGGGAATCCATAATATTCAGAAAATAAAACCATTCTGTATTTTATTCACCAGCTAAGATTTTGTCACTTTAATGTTTTATGGTAATAGTGAGGGCTCATTTTTGTTTTCTAAATGCAAAATTATAATATTGGATATGCTTTTTAAAACTGTGCCACTCTGAAACTTTTGACATGCTTCCTTTAATCCCCTATTTGAAAATTACTGACTAAAAGATTTTAAATTCAATTCAAGGTGTGTTTTTTAAAAAAATCAGGGCCTCCCTGGTGCCGCAGGGGTTGCAGTCTCCGCTTGCGAGAGCTACTGCTTCATGAGTTCAATCCTTGGCTGGGGAGCTGGCCCACGTGGCACAGCGGACCTCTTTGTTTCACCTGCTGCTCCCCTCAGCAGTGTATTTCAGTAGATCCACCTGTTCTGCTCCTCCACTCTGTCTCTGGTGGTTTCTCTAACCCCCGCACCTCTGGCCTACATCCCAGTTCTTATGTGCATAAATAGATAATAAATCTTTAAAAAAATTAAAAAATTGTTAAATCTAAATGAATGTTCACTGGTTAAACTAGTGGATAAAAATCAGGGGAGGATCACCCATTTTTTGCTGAAGAATGAATTATATCAACAGTATTCTGCTCATGTTTGGAAAGTCACAATTTGTTCTTGTGACAGACTTGAACCAGAGACTGAATCCTAAAACCAATTCTGAGAAATGTTTTATAAAATTAGAAAACTATTACTGAGAAAATGGAAATATTTATTGACTTTTCTGGATAGAGAGATATTGATGCCCAGAAGTTAGTCTGGTGACCATATTTTTATAGTAAAAACCTTTTCTTCTTGATTAATTGTTCTTTTTATTAATTTTGACTTCATGTTACAATTTCAAATGGCAGCATCTCAAAGTATTCACATTTTCAATGGTTGTTTAAACAACTGACATTCCACAAAGTTAATTGATATTTTAGTGCAAAAGGGGGCAGTTACCTCTGTTGTCCTGTGTAACACTTGAACTTTGGCAGCAATGCCTCCAACTCTGGTTATCCCTTAGTGCCAGGTTTTTTGATTTTTACTTTCTGTTAGTGTATCTGGCTTTTAGCTTGTCTGTGTACTGTTTTTATATTAGTAAAAATTATTAGAAGTGATTCATCATTAACATTAGAATTGTTAATGATTATGGTAGTAAACTTTACTGAGAATAAGTTTCTTTACAGGAATAAATGATATATGGAGTTTTAGTTGTAGTCATTATGTTTTGTCTCTACTCAGAAAATTGTTGATTATGGAATAGACTGGAACTAAAAAGGGGTTTATGGAACTGATAAAGGGACTTGATTTTTAAATTAGATCAGATTACTTGAAACATTTTCCTTTTGTACCAAAATGGAGGTCATTAAGAGTTAGATCATGTGGCTCCTTTCTTTCATGGGGGAAGGAAGGTTGAGGGTGGGAGAAGGGTCAGATGAGATAATAGACTCATTTGTGTTTGTATGCATAATTATACAGGAATTATTAAATCCAGAGCTAATAATTTCAAATGGAAAACTTTATTTTGATGGTTCTAATGTGTTTCTGGTACATAGATTACTTATTTGGGGGAGGGGCAAAGCAAATACATGACCTGTACATGACCACTAAAAATAAAATTGCAAAGGATTTATTTTTTGGACAAAAAATAATGGCATTTTATATGTGTATTTTAACTGAAAAATTTAAAGTAATAATTTTAAATGATTTAAATTTTAGATCACTCATCAGTCTGGAAGATTCTTTTTTTTTTAAATTTATTTATTTCTGCATACAATGCGGGGGTACAGGCCAGAGGCGTGGGGCGGCGAGAGGGTTCACCAGAGACAGAGCAGGGAGCAGAACAGGCAGATCAGAAATACACTGCTGAGGGGAGCAGCAGGAGAGGGCAAGGCGGGAGAGGTCTGCCCCACCATGTGGGAATCTCCCCGGCCGGGGCGTCGAACTTGTCACCGCTGCCGACAGCTCCAAAGCGCAGTGCTTAACCGCTGCGCCACCAGGGAGGCCCTGGAAGATTCTTTATAAGGCATGAGAATTTGTTTCTTTCAATGAACTTGTATCTATAAATGATGCTCAGTAGAACTGAAGACTGATCTTTTTCCAGAAATGCTGTAAAATCTATAGACACTCACTTGAATCTAAGTAAAAAGAAATGATAATAAGTTTAGTTTTATTGGTTTGGAATTTGTAATTTGCAAATGGATTTGGCTTATCTCCAGCTTTTTTTTCCCCCACACACAGACTTTCTGAAATAATACACCCTTTCAAGTACTTCTTAATGTAAATATGTAAATAATGTGTAATTATGTTACATAATTTTATTTGTCATCAGTAAAGATCTGCAGTCTCTCATCTGAAAGTCTTGGGGCCATGTGTGTTTTGAGGTTCAGGTATTTTGGATTTTAAGAAGTAACCACAACATTGGCAACTTTCTGCCCTCATTTGCACTAAAACATCAGTTAACTTTGTGGAATGTCATTGGGTAAGCAATTGTTGACAAATGTGAATCCTTTGAGATGTTGCCATTTGAATTTTGTGACATGAAATCAAAACTAGTAAGTACCTGTGTTTTTTTAATACAGCCAGGGGAGTCTGAGGCAACACCTTATAATCAAATACATTGATGTTTCTGCATCTGCAGCAAATATATGAGTAGTCAGGGTAAATATGACAAATATAGAACATTAATAGCCTCTGTCAGTTCAGGGCATGTTTTATGTCAAAGGAGACTTGACTTCCATCTTACAACAACTTTGAGTTTGGGATTTTGGAATTGCAAATAAGGAATCATAGATTTATATGTATATTTACCTTTGTTTTCTGATTTTTCAGTGGACATTCTTTTTAAGGCACATATTTCTACATCATATATTGTACCTACTTAGCATTTTCAGTAAGTATGGTCCACCCTAGGTTACTCAATCAGGCCTCCTTTGCTGGGTCTTGAATAGCAGGCAGCATTAAGCAATCTAAGTAGCATATCTTTATACATCTTTGAACAAATTATTTTTCCCCCCTTTGGTTTGCTTCCTTGGAGTATACATCTAAAAGTGAGATTACTGGTTCAAAGGGTATGAACAACTTTATAGCACTGGTTACACATTGCCAGGTTGTTCTTTAGAATACTTGATCCAGTTTACTGTGTCCAGCAGTATTGGTTTCCTGAAAGTCTTGTCACTATTTTATAAAGAATGTATGTTTCCTCAGTTTTTGAGCCTTTTAGAAGCAGCCGATGACTTGGCAACTATACACAATAACATCTGGAAATAGAAAATGACATATACCAGTAAATATACTGGAGTAAAATTTTGTTCTCACAGGTGGGAATACGTAGGAAGCCTGGTATTTTCCTAGCCCTTAAATTTTCACTTTGGCAGATGGGACATGCCTTGTTCCCTTTCCTTTGTTTTTTTAGTTTGGGAGTTGATCAAGGCCTTTTTGAAGGCGACTTGCCTATGAATAGTGCCAGGCTCTTCAAGGTGGCCTCTGATCCTTCAGAGGCCCAGGTTTGCAGGAATAGCCCTGTCTTACTCTCTCTGTGCCTCAGCCTCCTTAAAACATAGCTAATTCTGTTGAAAATAGAAATTACTTGTATTTGTACAAAGTAATTTTGTAAAATATGTGTATTTTAATTTTTTTGCACTAATTTATAGTCTTTCTTTTTTTTAAAGATTTATTTATTTATACATACAAGCTGGGGTACAGGCCAGAGGCGCGGACGGCGAGAGGGTTCACCAGAGACAGAGTGGGGAGCAGAACAGGCAGATCAGAAATACACTGCTGAGAGGAGCAGCGGGCGAGTCAGGAGAGGTCTGCTGCACCATGTGGGATTCTTCCCGGCTGGGTGTCGAACTTGCATCGTGCGCTGCTGACAGCTCCACAGCGCAGCGCTCAACTGCTGTGCCACCAGGGAGACCCATAATTTGTATTCAAAAGATGACAAATGAATCGTATAATTTGTTGATTATGAACTGTTTACTAAGGCCATATAAGAAACAGATGAATTTGAGTCACTATTCTCTTGAGAGGTTGTGAGGGGATACAAAATGATAGGTAACACATAACTCTAAGGCAAGATGCTGCACATGCTAAATGCATTGTAAACAAGAGAAGGATTTTTAGAGGAAGGCAAATTGACTCTTAACTGAGCCACTAAGGGAAGGCTTCATAGAGATAGTTTTTGTTGTAGGCTTTAAAGGATTGGTAGGCTTTCCTTAGCAGATTTAGCAGTAAAAGGATCCAGGTGAGGGTTATAAACCTGGTCAAGGAGTTGGAGAAAGTTCTAATTAATGACTATTTCTTTCTACTGTGCTTTAATATGTACTCCTTATTATCTTGTTTTATCTTTTC
Source organism: Scalopus aquaticus (assembly GCA_004024925.1). Lineage (NCBI taxonomy): Eukaryota > Metazoa > Chordata > Mammalia > Eulipotyphla > Talpidae > Scalopus > Scalopus aquaticus. The sequence continues at coordinate 47,326 of PVIJ01005095.1, forward strand.
AATAATCCTATAAAGTAACTGTGATGATCCCCATGTTTTAAATGGGCAAGTGAGGCTAGTAAGTAGCAGGACTGGATTTGACCCATGTCCTTATTAAATGAGTGGGTAAGAAATTTGGCTTGACTAGTTATGGAGAAGAAAGTTACAGAAGAAAAGACAGAAAGAGAATGGTACAGATGAAGAACAGAGGGTCTCAAGGCTGACTTAAGAAGTTTGGATATTATTTAACAGATAACCAGTAAGGAGAATATGAAGGTGCCGGAAGGTGATGCCTTAAAAGATGTGACTGGGTTACAGAGAGAAATAAATAGGAGGAATATTACTTACAAAAGTCCAAGGTCATGAGTGGGGTGAGATTTGAGGCATAGTAATGGAAACGAAGAAAGGAACAGGTGAGACATTTCAACGGGTAAAAATGAAATTCTGGCAAATTATGGGTGTGAAAAGTGATTTGGAAACAGAACTAATGCCTATGTCTGGACCCTCTGACTGAATAATTTTTGAACTTGGAGCCTGCTTTCACTTTGTACTGGGCCCTTCAAATTATGTAGACAGTTCTGGATGGTGCCATTGACAGGACCAGGAGCCTGAGGAGGAGTTGTTGACAGGGAAAGGCAGATACATGTTAGACACGTACCATGTTAAATGTCAGTAGGACTCCAGGGGATGATGTCAAGCAGATAAATGGAAATATAAATTTGGAGTTTCAGAGTGAGGCTGAGACCAGAGGCAGAGCTTGGGAAAGAGCCTGTGTCTCTAAGAGGAACATGATGTGACATAGAAACTCAGAAATGCTGTGTCAAGTAGGCCCCCTGGCACTGCTCCTGGGTAGTTTAGTTTGTTTTCATTGAAATCATTGTATCAAAAGTAACAAAACCTCATTCCTTAAAAACATCTTTGTAGATTTTTGACTTCTCTAATTCAGATTTGTAGCTGGTTTCCAAAGTCCGATTGTATGCTTAATATCATTAGTTTAAGTATTTCCAAATTTAGTTTTTCTGTTTAAATTAACACGACCTCTCATCATCAGCTTTTACTCTTTCATTCAGATGGAATGACGCAAGTCTGTAACAAATTTTATATCTCAAGATGTTCTAAGAGACTGAGGATAGCTTAGAACTGCTTCAGTTAATTTATATATTTCTAATTTAAATGAAAAGTATTGACAGTGCGAGAAAACCTGTTCAACAGGTGGATGATATTATCTTGTAGATCAGCCTTCATAGAGTTTAGCTGACTCAGCTACTTCATACACAATTCATATTGAAAACAGCGAGTGTAGGCTTACTCTTAAATTTTGTCAACTAGAAGCTACTGGACAACAAGAATGAATGAAATTAAGTTTTGTGTTCTAGAACTAGAATGGAATAGTATATCGTCTGTTAAGGACCACTCACGTTAGACATCGGCACCTTGGTGGGGAGGAAGAGGTGTCTTTTGCTGGCTGGCCAGGAATGAAGTCAGCCCTGATTCAGATAGTAACTTGCCACGAGACTGCACACAGTGTATTTTGCCTTAGTTTCCTATTACAGAGCAAAGTAGTTAGACTCAAGTAAGATCGCATAATGTCAAAGTACTTTTAGATGTATAAAAATGCACCACAGATATGTCAACCATTATTGTTATAGAAAAAGTTGGCACAGTTCCCTGTATGCAGCAGCGTGTGTTGACTCATGTGCTGTGCTCTAATCTCAGAACTCAGGTCCTGCATTGCTCACTTGTGGTTGAAGCCAGCTGAAGGTGCTGGAACTGCAGTGACCCTGGAGGAAGAACCAGTGAAAGCAGGGGGTGGATGAAAGGGCGTTGATAATTATGCAAGAGGAGGGAGGGTATCTGCCTTTTTTTGTAAGCCAAGATACCTTTACCTTTCGGGTAACTGTTTCATCTCTTAATAACATTTGGCTTCATTTACAAGGTCTGTATTAAGACAAATGTCAGATTGGAGGCAGGATTTTGACCATGTTTTGTGGTGGTGTTGGAATGAACTGCAGTTGCGGTTTGGTGCGAAATAAATTTGATATCTAATGATATGAGGCGTGAAGGAAAAGGGAATTCCAACTAGTTTATTTTTCCTTTAGAGTTTGAGAAACAGAAGCCATATTTAGTCTTTTAAATGTCATGCTTATCATACTAACAGACAAGAAAAAGGCTTGCTAATAGCAAAGGTCAGGAATAACAAAAGAGCAATATAAATTTTTGGTATTTACTTCACAACACATAGTCTTGTATATGTGATAGTTGTTTCTTGTAACAACAAGAAAGTGAAAACAAATAAAGTGGCAGACTGGAAAAATATGGTAAAAGTAATGTTTAATCCAATTAACCTGTCTTCTTCCTCCAATTCATCAAGATGACTTCGGCTGTTTGGTGGCAACTGAGAATGGGGTATGGAAAAATGTCAAGACAGTGTAATCCCCATTGTTTAGGGTCACTTAAGAGGATAAATTAATCACTGGTCACTAATCTTTGGGTAATTATTTTATTAGCTTGAAATACGCTCATTTTTTTGGAAAGCAAGTCAGTAAGTTAGAACTGTCAAATTGATCGGTTTTTCTGAGTGAATAAGTGAATAACAATAAGTGAATGGAAACCAGTTGCCTTCAATCTTTTTTCCTCTGTTTTGTAGCATGATTATCCTATAATTCTGGAAACTGTATATGGAACAACTCGGGAAATACCTTTATGTACAATTTGTGATTTTTCAGGGAGGCATTCAAAGTCTCACCCAGCTGTGCATTAACAGAGCTGCCTTAACAGGTAAAGGTTTGCAATTTGTGTATTTTTAGTTACTAGAATCAGGCAAGATAATAAATTATAATTGTGGCTTGAAGGTAGATTGTTTACGAAGTGAGTCTTTTGGTGACAGTGATTTCATTTACTATGCATTAAGTAAGTATCTTGAAGGGGTCAACTTGGTTTAAGTACTATATTCATTAGATGCTAGTGGTGGGAATGGGAGTAAAGAAAAACAGACGTTTCAGTCCTAAAGGGGTTTTTAAAATAGGAAGTCCTTGCCTTGCAAGGGTTTATATGCTCAAAGACTGATCACTGTTTGTCTTTTAAAGTTTGAGGTCTTCATTCAGGAGGCTCTCAAAGAATCTTTGCATTTGAGAGAAAATGAGGTTACTATACATATGGAATCAGAGACAAACTTATTTAGTGTAATCAAAATAATGCTCCTTTGATAGTAACAGAATTCACTTGTTTACATTGCAAATTGTTGCCTTGATAAGGTTGTTGGAAATAAAATAGAATTCTGCTAAATATTTTTTCCAGGTGGTAGAGAAGAACTTGTGTCATTTTGAGAAACATAGTATTACATGTGGGATGCACTTACCTTAGAACCAAAATATAAATTAGGACTTTAGAAACAAATGCAAGCATAGAGACCTTAACTACTACAGATTTTAGATGGCTCACTTTAATTTTTTTTTATTTATACATACAAGTTGGGGTACAGGGCGTTCACCAGAGACAGCGGGGAGCAGAACAGGCAGATCGGAAATACACTGCTGAGGGGAGCAGCGGGCAAGGCAGGAGAGGTCTGCCGCGCCATGTGGGATTCTCCCCGGCCGGGCGTCGAACTCGCGTCCCCAGCTCCACAGCGCAGCGCTTAACCGCTGCGCCACCGGGGAGGCCCCTCACTTTAATTTTTTAAAAGTCAGCTGTATCAAGAGATAATTTACATATGCTAAAATTCATTATTTTTTTAAAGTCTATGGTTTGATGAATTCTGATGAATGTGTACAGTTATGTAACCACCACTACTATCATGCTATAGATAGTAGTGCTATAGATAGATAGATGTTCCCTTGTTTCCCTTTGCTGTCAGTCTCCCCCTGCATCTCAGCCACTGGCAACCATTGATCTACTTTTGTCACTACAGCTTTGCTTTTTCTAAAATTTTGCATAAATGGAATCATAAAGTATGTTTTCTTTTGTGCCTAGCTTTCACTCAGCATGATGCTTCTGACCCGTGTTGTTGCATGTGTTAGTGGCTCATTCCTTTCTGTTGCTGAGGAGTATCCCATTGTATGCCTCCAGGACAAGTTTTTATCCATTTATATGTTGCTGAATATTGGGTTATTTCCAGTTTTTGCCTGTTATGAGTAATAGTATTGCTATAAATATTTGTGTGGTTATATGTTTTCATTTTTTTAATCACATTTTTATGTTATATGTTTATCTGTATTTTAAAATTTCACAAGAGGATAATATGATGCATTTTTCTTAAAATTAAAAAGAAATGTTACCAAATGAGGGTGTGAAACAGTGGCAGTAGGAGGACTTCCACTTGGGTGAGTGGTGGCACTGCCAGTCAAGGTTCATATATGAGGGATTTTCTATTTTTAAAAAAGACTGAAGCGGGTCTATTGAAATGAGTCAATGAGAAATCACAGATGACTTCAGCCAGAATACACTCACTGGCCTGGGTGTAGAGGGAGAGAGACTTGCTAAGTCTGGAATGGTGACAGCGAGGTAGAGAAGGAAATGCAACCTAAGAACTGAGGAAGTGACATCAAAGGGAGAAATAGGTTGGTAGTTAATAAGGATTAAAGTCAAGGACTGTAATAATTTTTTAAGATATGGAAGTAACTTGAGGGGAGGGAGCCTATAGAAAGGGAGAAGGTGAGTTTTTCCAGTGGTTAATTGATGGAGTAAGGTTCATCTGCAGGTAAGAATTGAGGGAATCCAGAGCACACCAAGTTGTCGTGGGTTTCCCAGAGGTAACCCCTATCCAGGACTTGGAGAGAGAAGAAAGTAAGAATGCAATCAAATGGAGGAGGGGTTGTTGAGGATCTGGAAGCTGAAGGGGGCCTTTGCTCTATCTGAGAAGTTACTTGTTCAATGTGGTTTGTGGGGTTGAGTAGCAGATTTGAAGCGAGTGGCAAACCTTTGGGAGCTGACTAGTGATACGGAAAAGATTGTTAACAATTCTGAGAACTGAGCTGCGATTGGAAACCATGAATTTTAGTAGCACCAGTTCTAAGATTGTGACCCCTTTCTCCCTTAACTCCCCAAGCTGTCCTCTGCAGCCTGACAAGTGAGCAGGGGAGCAGAGGAAGTGATCTGAACAACTGATACAAGATTAGAAGAGACTTGGAACAAAGTAATGCTGTGTTTTCTTCTGTTTTCAGCTTTGTGCTGTGTGACTTCCTCTTTTTGCCCACTTTTTATATGCCATCTGAGGCTTGGAGGTACTCATGTATTTTCAGTGAAGTAGATTAAGCATTGGATTAAGCAACCTAATGCAATTTTTACATTATTTTTTGTTATGATAAAATATATATTACATAAAATTTACTGTTTTAACTGTTTTTTTTTTTTGAAGGATTTATTCATTTATACATACAAGCTGGGGTACAGGCCAGAGGCATGGGGTGGCGAGAGGGTTCACCAGAGATAGAGTGGGGAGCAGAACAGGCAGATCAGAAACACACTGCTGAGGGGAGCAGCGGGCGAGGCAGGAGATGTCTGCCAGTACCATGTGGGATTCTACCCGGCTGGGCATCGAACTTGCATCGTGCGCTGCGCTGCCGACAGCTCCACAGCGCAGTGCTCAACTGCTGCGCCACCAGGGAGGCCCTGTTTTAACTGTTTTTTTAAATGCCCAAGTCAGTGGCATTAAATACATTCATAATGTTATAGATACTTCTATCACCATAATCCTACAATTTTAATTTGTCATCTCTCTCCACCCTTTGTATCACTTGTGACCTATAAAGTTGATAGTCCTTTACTGGACACAGTATTTTAGAAATTGCGTTATTAATAACATATTAAAAACATATCAAGCTTAAAAATTGAGGTATTAATAACATTAAGCTTAGCTTTGGCAAATCACAAATTGTGGCATTTAGTTGTAATTATTTGCTAATATCTCTGTCTGAGTAGACATGTAAGATTCATGAAGGCAGGGGCAATCTATGTCTTGTTTACAGTTATATCTGTATTGCCCAGCAGGGTTCTTGGCACATAGTAGGCATTCAGTGAAGTTTTTGAACAAATGAAAGTCTTTCACTGAGAGATTAAGTTTAATAAGTTCTTTCTGAATGCTTTATATAAAGTAGGCACACATTAATACAGATTAAAGGGCATGGCACATTCCAATGTCTAGTTAATGAGTAGAAATGAAAAAGGGCTTATATTTGCAATTTCACATTGGAGACTATTAGAGCAGACTGTACATTAAGCAATTGGTTGTAGGGAATTGGCAGCAGTAATCCCAAAGCTTGAAAACTGTAGGTTAATTAGGATAACTTGACAGAAAGTGAGTTAATCAAATGAGAATTGAAAGAATGCTCCAATAATTTATGTTCAAACATACTTTAAATTTATCAGCATGGGGCCCCCCTGGTGGCGCAACAGGTTAAGCGCAGCACTGTAAAGCTATCCAGAGCCACTGCAGCATGACTTTGATACCTGATCAGGGAGATTCCCACATGGCGCAGCAGACCTCTCCTGCCTTGCCCGCTGCTCCCCTCAGCAGTGTACTTCAGTTGATCTGCCTGTTCTGCTCCCCACTCTGTCTCTGGTGAATCATCTCACCACACCATACTTCTGGCCTACACCCCAGCTTGTATGCACAAATAAATAAATCTTTTAAAAATTTTTTTATCAGTATGTAACAGGAACTGTAGTTGTGGAATGCTCCAGAACACCTGAGCAGGAATAGATTTTATGGCTTAAGAAATCATATGGAAAAAGGAATACCAATCAAATGGTTTGGAGCTGTTTGGTTCCGTTACCTTATGTTAAAATACACTAGCATTTAAAAATATTACTTTTGTTCAAGATAAAGATAAATTATTTATTAATAAACTATATTTTTATTTTTAGGAATTCTATTTTTATAGCTTATTAATAAATTCAGTAATATTTTCACTTATTTAAGAAATATATTTAAATATACATTTCTCTGCTAGCTGGTATTAGGTAAAGTAGAATCACATTTTTCCAAGCTTATAGTTAAATGGAGGTAAAGGGACAAAATACACATGTAAAAATTAATTAGCAATATAATGCATAATCACAATAGGTCTTCTGATTCTGAAAGGGAAGAGCTCTGTGTGTGTGTTTGCATAAAAACCCACAGAGGTCCTCATTAGCAAATAAAATAAATCTGACTTCAAATGAGGTATTTGGGGGATCATATGGAAAGAGAATATAGAACGCTATCAGGAGTGCTAGTTCTATGATTTTCTTGCCCTTTTTAACTCTCACCCGAAACTGGAGTTTGGTTTTAGGAGCCAGGAATGGAAATTTTTTTATGTAGCATCAGCAAAATCTAGTTCTCAGTGGTTACTATGCTTTTCATTATGTGATATGTGTGCATTCATGTGCATTCGTGTGCATGTGTATGTATTGGAGAGCAGATAGTGTACATAGGCCTTTGAAATTAACTTTGTCAACTAAAGTAATAGAAAAAGGAATATAGATTAGTAGGGAGAGGGGAGTGGAGAGATGAGCTGAGGGGCAGGGAGGAGCAGGAGCAGAAGACTGAGTCTGCAAAGTTGATTGTATATATGCTACTTCTTTACCTCTCTCTCCACCACTGTGGCCTGTCCACTTTATTTATTTATTTTTAAAGATTTATTTATTTATGCATATAAGCTGGGGTATAGGCCAGAGGTGTGGGGTGGTGAGAGGATTCACCAGAGTGGGGAGCAGAACAGGCAGATCAACTGAAGTACACTGCTGAGGGGAGCAGTGGGCAAGACAGGAGAGGTCTGCTGCGCCATGTGGGAAGCTCCCTGGATGGATATTGAACTCCTGCTGCAGTAGCTCTGGATAGTTTCATGTGCTGCGCTTAACCCCTTGTGCCACCAGGGAGGCCCACCTGTCCACTTTAAATGAGAGGAGATGGCTGTGCAAAAGCAGGATCTGTGTCTTAGTGTCCGCTTGTCTGGTGCGAGTAAGTTACATCTGTATGTAGTGGCAGTGGCACAGAGTTCCTGGAAACAGTTCCTCCTGTCACTTTTTTCCCTGTGTCATCTTTTTTAGTTATTCAAATGTCTGCTCTCTCCAGCAGTTTACACATTAAGCAGCAGATTCTTCTGTTTCTCTTCTTTCATTTCTATCCGTGTTTGTCTTTTATTTTAGTTGAGGGCACATACTTCATAAACAAGCATAGGACTTCCTCCTTACTTAAATGTCTTCTAATCCTGTGGTATGTATTGGTGAATTAAGACATTCAAAGATGTTGAATATATTTAACAATATTGGTGAATCTCAAGATCACAATATTGGGAAAAATATGAACTTGTAGAATATCTAATATGGTACCTTTTACACTTCATTTTAAAAAATGTAAAACAGTGCTATCACTTTTTATAGATTCTAAAACACTGTCACTGCTAAGATGGCCCACTATGTATATACACTGAGGAAGGGAAAACCTTGCAAATTAAACTGTGATATAATGCTTTATTATGGATCATATAAGATGAATCCTGATTTGAGAGGTGCTATAATGTGAAAATAAGATGCATCTTAGAGTTGAGGAAAGTAGGAAATATCTTTTATTGAAACATAGTTATGCAATAAAAATATAAAAACACATAGAAATGATATTTAGTACAGTATGTGGCTTATCTCTGAAGGGAGGGAGGGGACTAGAGGGTGGCACTAAACAAAGGGCTTCAGTCTTAGAATTTATTTTTAGAAAAATCTAAAACAAACACTGCAAATAACATTAAACAAAGCTTGTTGGTTAGTTCCTGGAATTTTCTGTAAATATTTAATAAGGAACGGTATATCTTTAAAAGCTACATTAAAATCAAGTTGTAAAAGCCTATATGTAGTAGATTCTGTTTTATTTTCTAGTAGTATTTTGTGTTCTTCCGACTTTTTCCTAGGACCACTAGACCATAGCAGGGGCTTTGTTATTGCTGGAAGGGGGTAGGGCTATCCTACGTCTCTAGTTTTGTGTGAATTAAGAGAGATATCATGTATTGTCTTGGTGTAATGATAAAAAGGGAAAAATTTTTCAATATAAAGATGTCACAGAATATATGGGGTTGTGGGATTCTCTGGCATTATTTCTTGCTGCTAATAAGTAGTAAGGAAATGATACTTGCTTCTTTGAAGTCATTTTTCTGGTTGTTCCCTTATTTTCTATTTCATGTGGTACCTAAAGAGGATTCAGGTATTGAGAAAAAGTTATTGTACAAAATTAAGTACTGTCATGCCTAGTTATTGAAAAAATTATTGTATAATTATTAAGTATGATCATGCCTAGAAATCTGGTAAAGATGCCCTTTGAAAACAGGGTCCTGAGCTTTTACCCTTTAACAGAAACCTAAAAAGAGACTTACAGTTCTGTCCTCCTACCACTAGATGAAAGGGCTGTAGTAGGATATTTGCTTATTGTGTACCAAGCAGTGATGAATCAAGGGGCTAAAAGGCGTGTTTGTTTTATCACTGACGTTTAGGGACCCTTTACTTCCTACAGCCATTAAAAAGGACTATTTTTTTTAGATCTCATAAGGTCATTTTAGTATCGCACCATAGGTATTTGATAGTCTTTCGGTTAGATGAAAAAGTAATTTGGCAAAGTATTTATTTAAACATGCCAAATATAGTCACACCCCATTGACCCAGAATCTTGCTTAGTGACAAGAAAAATCTGAATCTGTGAAGAGCTTCACTGTTTCAGTACTGTACAATACTGAAACTTTGGAGTCACTTAAATACCCCCCCAATACAGAGACAATTAAATAAATGATGACAATCTGTGTTCTGGATTATGTTGTAACTGTAAGTGACAGTGATTGCTATGTGGCAACATAGAAAATGTTTGATGCTGAAAAGAACAGGCTCTACTAGTGATTTACTAGTGACCTTGACTCTTAAAATGCACATACATGTGAACAAAGATGAAAGGAATATGGATAAACAAACAAACAAAAGTGGGTGGTTATAATACAGAATTCCGCATGGATTTCTTACCTCAGCATTTATTTAAAACTTTGTACTTTTTTTCGGGAGTAGCCAGAATCTTTCTTAAAAGATTTCTTGAAAAATTTGAGTTTCTCTCTAACAAAATGTCAGATGATAGGATGGTGGATACTAGAAAACTAAAATTAGTGGCCCCTTTTGAATATACAGCTAAAACATTTTAGACCAGGATTGCACATGTATTGATTTTTTAATTTTGTCTTTTAGAAGAAAGTTGGCCTAGCACAATTGTGTGGAAATGAAAATATTGAAGAGGATTGGTAAAAGAAGTGGGAGGATCAAAGTCAATGTGACTGGCTTATTTTCTTGCACTATCAAATAAACCAAATTTTTGGACTATGTCTACATTAGTCAATATTTGGTTATTTGCTTTGAAGCTATTTGTTTGCAATAATGCCATTAACATCTTCAGTAAAGCCAAAGTCTGACTCTGAGACCTAGAATCTTAACAAATTGTATCATTTATATAGAAATTAAAACTTTTGAGGATACAAAGAACCATTTCTTTTCTTTATACTTTTTTTTTTGATTTTTACATCACTACTGGCTTTGTCTACCAAAAAATAACGGCCCATAATTGACTCATCTTCCCGTCATAGGTAGGACAGGGACTGTGATGATTGCGGGAAGAATAGAAAAAAACAAATAGACTGAAAGAATTTTGGATTTCTAGTGCTTTGTTGACAAATTAATCCAACGCTTTGATTTACAGGTAGTAAAAAAGCCGCAGGGATTTAGCTGTGAACCTGTCTTAGGGCTCTAAATATAGTGTCCCTTCTGTTGTACCACAAGGAGAGAAGGAAGAAAAGAAGAAAGAGCCAAATTATTGACATTTTAAGGATTAATTTTTCAGGAGAGACAGAAAGTTGAACTTGATGCTCTTATCATCTTAATTTATGGTTTTTACACAGACTGCCACTCCAAAACAAAAATGGATAAAAGACATGAACAGACAATTCACCAAAGAAGAGATATAATAAACACAAAAAGTATGCAGTGTAATTGAGGAAGAATGATTAAAAATGCATTATACTACCTAAAGTGAAGCCTCACATACAAACTATTATTCAGATCATTGGTTTTACAGGACTTCTCATTGACAGTCTGATTTTAGGAAATTTTGGAAAAAGCTGATGCAAATAGTAAAAGACAAAGTATAGCCTGCTCAATAAACTTCAAGAAAGTTGTGGTAGCTTTAGATATCTTTTTTATTCACTCACTCATCCTATCTGGCACCACAGATAAATTATCTCAAGTGGAACTTGAAAGGAAGCTGTGAAGAGTTCAAAACTGCGGAGACTAGGTATCAGTGCCTGATTTCACTTTCCTCTCCCATTCCCTATAACCAGAGAAGCTGGTTCAGATCTCACAAGGGAAATATCCTCCTCCCTATTCAGAAGATATTACCAGGTCCCAGGAAGACAAAGCCAAGGAATGAGAATAATCAAGACAGGAACGAGGCCAAAATCTAGCACAATTACTGGAAGGTATCATGCTGAAGAAGGCAAAGGTAGGACTTTGCTATGACTCTGTAGCCAAGTGTGGTTCGGCGAAGCCAAGTTGATGGAGGCTGAGGTGATCTGACTGTGGCAACTACTGGCTGCATCTTCTGAACAAACCTTATCACCTGGACTGAACCTGCTCAGGAGTTTTGATAAAAGAACTGAACTTAATATTACACAAAAAGAGGTCCCTTCAAGTCTCATTTGGAAGTAAACATAGTAAAAGTTGTAGTCAATGTTGCTTTTAAAACTTAATTATGTAATTTAGAGGTGGCCCCAATAAGATCACATAGAGATGCCTCATTCTTTTAAATTCTGTACAAAAGAGTTGTCAAATAGTCTCTGTGAGGGGTCATATAGTGAATAAATATTTTAGTATAGACCAAAGGATCTTTTATGCAACTATTCTGTTTTGCTGTTATAGAATGAAAGTAGTCAACACAACTTGTAAATGAGTGCGTATAACTAAAATTCAATAAAACTTTTGTCAGGCACTGACATTTGAATTATGTATAATTTTTATTTCTTATGATATTTTCCTCTTTTGATATTTTTCAGCCGTTTAGGATTGTAAAAACCATTTTTAGCTCGTAGGCAGAGGGCCAGATTTGGCCTGCAGGTGAATGTTTCTTGACTGTTGCTCTATAGCAGCATTATCAATAGAAATAAGACACAGGCTACATATGTAAATCAAGATCTTCTAGTAGCCATAGTAGAAAAACGTAGACAGAGGAAGGTAAAATTAATCTTAGTGCTATTATTTGACCCAGTATATGTCAGTGCTATTATTTCAGTATATAATCTATGAAAAAAATACTAGTGTGATAATTTGCAGTCTTTTTTCTTCATATTAACTCTTTGAAATATTTACGGATGTTTTACATGTATAGCACATTTCAATTTGGAAATGTGATACAGATCTTTTACTTAGAAATATTACAGTGTGCATTTGGGAAAAACAGATCCATATACACAAGTTAATCCCAGACATGTTAAGAATTTTCTAATAATAGAATTGACTGTCAGGTTTAAATCTAGTTTTCAAGTGCTTCAATAGCCACATGTGGCTTGTGTCTATTCTATTGTATATGGTGGCTCTGCAGTGTTCTGTTGTATGGCTGTAGTTAATTGATCTTTGTTGATGGGCCATACTAGGTGGTTTCCAATCTTTTGCTTTTATGACAGTGTCATAAAGAATATATTTACATACAAATTATTAACAATATGTTGGTGAATTTGTAGATACCAAGGTTCTAAAAGTGAAAGTTCTGGGTCAAAGGGCATGTGCATTTTTCACCCTTTTTAACTTTTTGTTTAGAAATAAAGTTGCAAGTATAAGAATAGTATAAAAAATACCTGTTAATTCTTAATCACATCTTGTTAACATTTTACTTCATCTGCTTCATCATTTACGGATCCTCCTTTGTGTGTGAGATTTTAGTTGAATCACTTAAAGCTAACTTGAATATAATATGACCCTTTCCCCCTAAATATTTAAGTGTATATTTCCTGAAAATAAGGGTATTCTCTTATGGAATCACAGTATGCTACCAATTTGAATAAATAGAACACTAATATAGTACATTTCTCTAATGTATACTGTCATATTCCAGTCTTGTCATTTGATCCAATATCCTGTATGTATAATTTTAATTTTAATAAAAATTACCACATTATTTCCATAGATGTGGTGTCAGAAATGGTACATGAGAATGTGATTTACCCTCAGCTTCACCAATACAGTATCAGAAACACTTCTGGATAATCTCTTAGAGGAAGAATATTATTTAATTATAACTTGTACTTGTGGGTAAGGTTGAGGATCTTTTTTTTTTTAAAAGATTTATTTGTTTATACATATAAGCTGGGGTACAGGCCAGAGGCGTGGGGCGGCGAGAGGGTTCACCAGAGACAGAGTGGGGAGCAGCACAGGCAGATCAACCAAAATACACTGCTGAGGGGAGCAGTGGGCGAGGCAGGAGAGGTCTGCCATGCCATGTGGGAATCTTCCTGGCCGGGAGTCAAACTCGTGTCACCGCTGCCGGCATCTCCACAGCGCAGCACCCAACCGCTGCGCCACCAGGGAGGCCCAGGTTGAGGATCTTGTTTATGAAAATTCACTTATTTTTTTTAAGATTTATTTTTATTTATGCATACAAGGACTGGACTGTAGGCCAGAGGTGAGGTGGTGATAGGATTCACCAGAGACAGCTGGGAGCAGAACAGACGGATCTACTGAAATACACTAAGGGAGCAGCAGGCAAGACAGGAGAGGTCTGCTGCACCATGTGGGTTAGCTCCCTGGCCGGGGATCAAACTCATGCCATAGTGGCTGGTGACAGCTTGATCACACTGAGACTTTAATCCCTGCACCATCAGGGAGGCCCCACTTATATATTTTTTTTTGTAAACTTTTGTATTTGCAATTTTCCAACAGGGATATTGGCTTCTTTTACTGATTTGTAGGAATTCCTAATTTATTATGAATTGAAAGTATTTTTCCCAGTTTTTCATTTTTTTGGTCTTTGTTATTGTGTTTGTTTTCTTGCGTTTTATTTTTAATTTGGAGCATTTTGAAGCCATGTTGTTGTATTGACAGGGTGAATTGTGAATATCTTGTATTATATTTAGATTTCATGATCAAGATTTCATGATAAATGTGATTTATCATATCAAGATTTCATGATAAATGTGCTTAGATTACCAGTAGAGAAATATAAAAGGGGTGGCAACTTTCTCCTCTTGGTATAAAGGGGTGAGTAAACAAAATAAAATGGGACACTTATTTGGGCTTAAATAATTGCCACTAACCCCACTGTGCTGTGAGCTGTTGAGTCTTTCATTTAAAAATAATAAAAAAAGAAAAAATAAAATAAAAATAATAAAAAAAGAACCATTATGGTGAATATATCTAATGTCTAAAACATGATCATATCTAGGCCCTACCAAGGACTTGGAATTTGGGAAACTAAACAACCCTGCAGAAGACACTGACTTTATTAATTTGGGAACTATGGTATTGGTGGGACTTCTGGTCTTTCTTTTCATTAATTTGAATGTCTTCCTTCAAATATTTTAAGTATCCAAACTCATAATTTCTACGATAAAGAAATTTCTTTTAAACTGATCAGGTGCAGTTTTTAAACATACAGTTGGTTTGAATCATCATGTGGTATTAATGAGGACACCATCATAGAATTAACTTAAAATGTTTAGAAGCATGAAAAAATGTGCTTATAACTGTAATGCTAGTATCTGTTTCCCTAAAAGCCAGTTTACACATGTTTTCACATTGCAGAATCTCACATGCTGAAGTTCTTCTTTCACCATCCTTGTTTGGGTTTCATGAAGCATTTTTTCCCATTTCTCCTTTTTCTCTGTGTAATAGTTTCCCAAATTCTTGGAAAAATAATTGCAATATTTCTGTCTGTGTCTATTGATAAATAAAGGCATATACCCAGTATGAAAATATACATAAGCACAAAATAATGGGCCCCTAATAAGAGGTGATAGTTTTTCAGCCTGCCATTGTTTTAGAGATTTAACTTAATTTAGGGCTAGATATTTAAGCCTAGATAATTTAGTTTAGGTATAGATAATTATGCAGCCTTTGTATTTTCAAAATATGCTTTTCTTTAGTTGGGTTTCTACACAATGTAAATTTTATACCTTAAATGTAGAGTAAAATGACAGTTTGAATCTGTTGTTGCATGTATATCTCAAGTCCAGAATTACCAAAAAAGAAAAAAGAAGCACAACATAATGGTTTTGGGTTTGTATTTTAAATGACTAGATTTATCAGATATAAAACTGTCCATTCAAATTGCTATAAACATTTCTAAACACTTTCATCAGTTTCTTTAGTTATCTTGTTGTGAACTGGCAATAAATAGTTCACAGACTTGTACAGAAACACGACGCATTCAGGGCACTGGTCCAGATGACTTTTAACTTCTGCCATGAGCTAGCAGGTACTGTGGGTTATTTCCCAAAGAGATGGACAGCAGCTCTCCCTCTGACTGCTGGCGTTTGTTCTCACAAACCTTTTCCCTTTGCAAAGCTGCAGCTGAAACTCTCTGCCTGCCTGTATCTGCAGGTGCCTGTTTTTTTCCTTTCTCCTTTTTCTAAAAATCCTATCATTTTAAAATGTAACAAACTAATAAACAAACAAAAACCAAACATGATGAACATTATGTCATAGTGCTGAATATTAGTATTTGAAGATGATGTTTGGATTGTCTCAACTACTGCAGAGTGGTTAGTATGACATTTTTTTAAGTATTGATTTTTACAGTACCTAAAAGTGCCAGGATTATTTTTACTCTTAAGAACTAGTATAAATTGAACTACTCTGAAGTAAAGCTTTTTTTTGTGGGGAATAATTTTTGAAATGGGTATGTGGATATGAGGCAAGTAGGAGTTTTATTTCCCTAAATGAAAAAAAAATTAAACGTGTTTTGTCAAATAATTTTATATACCCATTCATTCAAAGTACATTTGGGAAGTTGATTGCCAAGTGATTTTAGAATGTATCTCCAGTTTATTAAAACTCCAGTTTAGATGAGCCATGGGTCAAATAATGACCTGTGAAATATGGTAATATATGTGCTCCCCAACCCCTGTTGGAGGAGTTGAGGCAGCCTGTTAACCTGTAGATTTGGATTAGTTTAGTTCTTTGCCAGGAGCGTTAATCAAGCTTTCATTATATTTTGAAAAACCCAGTTTTTAGAGAAATTCAGTTGTTTTTCCATTGTTGTCTAAAGCATAACTTAAAGAATCTTGAAAGTTACAGACTAACCTCATTTTCCTCTGATTTTCATGCTGTGTCAGAGAACCAAGTAGAACTACTTAATGTGTGCAGTCACGCAGGGTTCTCTGCTCAGAAGGGCCATGCTTGATTTAATGCTCTGCTGTTAACATCTTGAGATTCTTAATAATTTTATATTTCATCTTGTTTTGTAAATGAAGTCTGATGGGGGAGTGGAGCCTGTGCTGGGACTTGGGGCCTTCACTCATGTGTCGTTCTGCCTCTCTGCCTTCCAGTCCTGCCCCGTGTCCACTCCCACCCTTCACCTGTGCTGCTAAGTGGGTTGTGTTGGGGAGGAGCAGGCAGATGTTCTACTGTGACCTTTCACTCAGGACTCACAGGGTCCTGAGTACAGGCACAGGGAGTGTTGGGGAGTGAGGTGCCTGTATCTCTCAGTGTTGCGGGGAGTAGTGGTTGCCAATTCCATCCCATACTGGCAACTCAGCTCCCAATGCACCTGATATGTGAGTGTATCAGTCTAAAGATTCTTGGTCATCCCTCATTTGCCATGAATAGTGGTAGCTAGACAGTGGTCAGGCAAAATACCTGACTCTGCTTCCCAGCAGCCTCAGTCTGCTGAATGGTTGGAAGGGAAAACGCAGCAGCCATCAGGCTTGAGTATAAATTACAGCTCCTCATCCTTCCTCCCCAATCCCTGCAAGGTTCTGCACTTTCCCCAGGAGTATCCTTGTGCCCACAGTGCTTCATTGGGTCAGCCTCTTTACATCCTTCCAATCTTTTTTTTCAAGATTTATTTATGCATACAAGAGCTGGAGTGTAGGCCAGAGGTGGGGGGTGGGGAGTAAGAGGACCCACCAGAGACAGAGTGGGGAGCAGAATAGGTGTATTGACTGAAAATACTGCTGAGGGGAGCAGCAGGTGAGACAGGAGAGGTCTGCTGCTCCATGTAGGTTAGCTCCCTGGGTGGGTATCGAACTCATACTGCAGTGGCTGGTGATAGCTTCATAGTGCTGAGACTCAACCCCTTGCGCCACCAGGGAGGCCCCCATCCTTCCAGTCTTCTTGAATTAGTTTCTTCTGTCTGGCTTAAGTTACTTTTGGGGATGAGCTGTGAAATACAAATTGTGTGATTTCACTGCTTTTTAATATGAGCTAAATGCTCATATTTGCATTCAAAACTGGCATTTCACAACAAAAAGATAATGGTCCAAGTCATGCTAATAATGAAACTTTACTGTGACTGCACAATGTCTGGCCTCTGTGTTGATTTGTGTTAAATGGATAGATATACTCTCTTCATAGGTTGAACATACAAACATGCGTGAAATCTGATATGTGTTATATCAGATATCAAACATGCATGTGTGATAAAGTGTACTGTTAGCATTTTGGTTAAAATAGTAATCTCACTGAATATACGCATATTCCCACTCCATATGGTATATTCAGAACACATCTTTACCAAGCGTGTGGTTTTTATATAAGCATGTAATGCCAGGAATGACTTCTGCACAGTACTGAGTTTCTTGTCTGTCTGTCTCTCTTAGCCTTTTGCTTTCTGACTTTTGGAACACGGGCTTCCTGACCATGACTTGCCCTTATTGTTGCTTATATTCCCTCAGCCTTGATAGATAAGGCCTTCATTGATGACCTCTGTTCTTGCGCTTGTGTGTCCTGAACCTGGACATGATTTTGCCCCTTGGCTTTAGTCTAGTTGGCATGTCAGCATTCCTTAGAAACTTACCTTAACTGCATAGACAAAGGAATTGCATTGGCATTTCAAGGATGGAGCCCAATATGCTGACTAGCAGACGGGAACTCAGATTCTGGCTGGATTGGGTCACTGATTTTCTAAGTTAGAGAAACTTTAATGCTTGTTGGATTTCCCATCTGTGAGAATTCCTTCCTCTACTGTGGGCTGCTGGGAAGGAACCCTGACCTTTTATCTCACTGTGCTCTTTAAAGGTTCCAGGACATAAGTGAGATCTTTCAGGTGCAGGTTTTCCATGCAGATTTAGCACCAGGTTTAGTTAAGGGCTCTTGTTACCTGGTTCTTATCAAGTTCTTATCACACTCACCACAGCTCCTGCTTCCTGCTTCCCCTGAGAGAATGGTGGGTTTGTTTTAGATTGTTCTGCATGGTTGGAGTTCACCTTCATTTGCTGTCACTCATCTCCTGGGAGAGGGGTGCTGAGCATAATTAGTGGATACTGCAGTTTTATTTATTACCAGTCCATCATTATTGAGTCTCATTCCATTTGGAAAATAAACATTGTCTCATCTGTTCAAGGCATAATATTTTTTATTCTTGCCTTTCACTCACAAGTTGCATATTAACTTTCCTTCTGAAAAGATCAGCATGATCTTGGAGCCTGCTGTGATCTAGATCATATTACACTCCCATGTATGTTTTTGTCATCAGGCACCTCTTCAGGCTCTAACCCACTTCTCCCACCTGTCATCATCCTATCAGGCTGATCTCTGCCTGGTTTCTCAGCAATGGTTTCTTTGCTTTATGGTTTCTCAGCAATGGTTTCTTTTGTGTGGTTTCTTTGCTTTAGGATTTTTAATTTTTCTCCTTACCTACCTTTGCCTCTGCTGTCAGATATAATTTTCTCCTGAGCACCTGTGCCTCATGGTCCCACTGTAAAGACTGTAGGCCAGGTCGTTTTAATGTTCGCAAAGAAGTCTCTTCAGATAACCACAGCGTAAAAGAATCCTTTTCCTTTCAGCTTCTCATTGCTTACTGGATCAATTATTTATTCACTTGTGTAATTCACTTCTGTGCTCAAGTATGTGTTCATGTAGCTCTGAGACTGTAGCTCCCTCTGGAGAAGAATCTGTCTGATACTTGCCTCCTCCTTCATTGTTTAATTTAGTGAGGACTGAATCAGTATAGAGCTACTGGCTGAGACTTACTGTTCCCTCAGTTATTGGGTTCATTGTTTGAGCCCAAGAGTCAAAAGGTGGCAGTAATCTTTGATTTTGTTCCATTCCAGTGCCAGTAAAAGTTCCTAACTATTTTGAAGTATGTCTAATGGGGGCAGAGATGGTTTCCTTGGTGCTGGATTTGAGTCCTTGCTCTCCTTCATGCTAACTTCTGTGACCCTTAGTTCAAAGGGTCTTTTCTAACCTAAATGTCCTCCTTAAGGAGGGGCCAGTATTCATTTTCAGAAAACCAATAGAGTTTGCACTGTATTATCATCAAGGAGACACTGGTTTAAATCCATCCCTCCATCTTTTTTTTTTTTTCCTATCAAAATTTTCAAGAAGTTTTAGATTTGGGGATCAGTACTGGATCAGAAGAAGCAGGAAAGTCTTCAATCAGAGGTGGGATAGGGCCATGGGCTCTAGTGCTCAACCCGAGGGTAGGACCATGTTAAGAGCAAGCCAGATGCTCTTTGTCCTAAGAGACAGTTGCTCTAAAGCCAGGATGATTAGCAGTGGGCTTTTAGTTGAGTATAGCAAACTGGGCAATGGGATTGGTTATAGATATACAAAAGACCCTGTGCTTTCAACTCTTTTTAAGTTTTAAGGCCTTTTCTCTGCTTATTCTGAAGCAAATTATTTAGGATTGGCTAGTGGCTGAGAAATGAATGTTAGTACTTATAGTTAAAAAAAAAATACCTTTTTTTTTTTTTTTTTTTTAATTCTTTTCAAGTTCTTTTCCTTTGTTGAATCCCAAAAATCTCATTTGGCTTAAGTTTGTTGACAGGGAATGTGATCTTTAGTATGATGTAAAAATAAATTTCCGAAAACATGAAGTAGAAAATGTTCTTTAGAGGTTTTCTGTAGGAAAAATAAATGTTTACTAACAGCTTATCAACTGTTTGTTTTTCCTGGTACTGCAGTTTTACCCATTAATAACTGGTATAGTTCAAGTTCAGTTCATTGCACAGTATCTGGAAATGTTCCTTACTGTTAATTAGTAAGACTTTGAATCATGAGTGCTGATATGTAAATGGCACAACTTATTAAAAGATAGTCATAATTTAATGTTTGCATTGCTGTATTGGAAGATTAAGTAGAATTAGAAAAGTATTTTATTGGGCCTCCCTAGTGGCTCAGCGGTTGCGCGCTGTGCTGTGGAGCTGTCGGCAGCACGCGATAAGAGTTTGACGCCTGGGGAGAATCCCACATGGTGTGGCAGACCTCTCCTGCCTCGCCCGCTGCTTCCCTCAGCAGTGTGTTTCTGATCTGCCTGTTCTGCTTTCCACTCTGTCTCTGGTGAACCCTCTCGCCACCCCACGCCTCTGGCCTGTACCCCAGCTTGTATGTATAAATAAATAAATCTTAAAAAAAAAGTGTTTTATTAAAATAAATTTTACTACTAAACAGTAATTAGTATTTTTTTGTTTCTAAATTATTATTTTTTTTGTTTGTTTCTAAATTCCTCCTTTAGATCTAAATAAATTGTGAAATCTGCAGAGAAACTTATTTTAATCCCAAACGCTTTTTGGTTCTATAACTAAGCACACTAACACTTAGATTATCATTCTTAAAAATTGTTACCAATTAGGGCCTCCCTGGTTGCGCAGCTTGTATGCATAAATAAATAAATCCTTAAAAAAATTGTTAGCAATTAAATGACAGGTACTTTGTTAGTTCATCTCTAGGGCTAATGGGACTAGTTTGGGGCGAACTTTCATAGAAATGGTAGTATGTCTTGATAAATGTATGTGGATCTGGAATGATTATAACTTACCTCCTGTGAAATTTCTTGAAGGACGTGTTTTGGAAAACCAGAACACATTTATGGTAAGATGGTATGATTAGAACTCATTGAAAAACTCTCTGCCTTACGTTCACCAAAAAAATGAGTCTTTATTTCATCAGACTGCCCTTGAAGTCCTTTTGTTAGGTTTTTCTAAACAGTTTGAATAAGGTAGTATAATTTCTTGGATATTTCTGTGGTTAAAGGAATCTTTCAACTGTCTTTATTCCCGAATATCAATAAAGTTTTTTATATTTATACTGTTTATTTGATGTTAGAATTGCTGTCAGTTGCTATACAAAAATGTAGTCTGTTTACTGCTTTATACTTCCTGGTATACTTTTACATAGATATAGCACCCTTAATCCTAACTTTACCAACATGTAGTATGCTATTTACTGTTGTTGTTATTATTATTCTTACTGTATAGATGGGGAAACTGAGGTCAGATTAATGAGATCATACAGAGTTCCTTGGAAAACCCAGCATGCAAACTTAGATATTTTGGACACCAAATTCTATAATCCTACTGCTCTATGCTGACTAGTATTGTCTACTGATTATAATATAATCTGTTTTAGCAGAGATAGATTTGGTAATTAATAACTTTAATCAGTAATGGCTTGTTCAGACACAGGCACTGGCATATTTTATAGTATATGTTTATGAATATGTATTTATGACATTTATTTGCCATAAATGTCAGAATTATATGAATTATTATGCCTTATTTTTATATTTTATATTTGTGGTTGAGAACTACTTGCTATTTTAGTGGACATCATCTTGAAGTCCTAGAATAAGAGGTTCTAAGATTTTGATGACTGTTCAAAACAGTGTTCCAGACTGGGTATTTTCTCATTTCTTGCCATGTGATGTATGAAGAGCCAGTGGATGGTGTTTGGTAGCTGACTTCATCAAAAGTATTTTCTTGGCATTTATATGCTCTCCTTTTTTATGTTAATCCTTTGTTTAGTTTCTTCTCATACTTTCACACTTAGGCAGTTGCAACTGAAGGATAGATGGGTATGGCATGCAATAGGAGGGTCATTACTGACAACTGTGTGAGAGTTCACATTCTTATGTGAATCAGACCAGAATTCTGACTCTGCCAGTTACTACCTGAGTAAACTTATAGCAACTTAATCTCTCTAAGCCTTGGTTTTCTGATCTGTAAAGTGGGGGAACTTGTAAGATTGTTGAAGAACTTAAATGCGATAGTGAGTACAAAGTGTTTAGAACAGTGGGAGCCTATAGTATAATCAGTAAATCTTAGGTAGCATTATCATCCTCAGAGGTTATTACTCATTTATTTAGCTCAACAAAAAAGGCACTTGTAAGTTCTCTTTTAGGCTAATCCTTTGTTCATTTTCTTCTCATGCTTCCATACTTCAGCAGTTGCAACTAAAGAATTGATAGGTAGAACATGCTTTGACTCTTTAGCTCAACAAAAATGGACAGTCCCTTCTATGTGCTAGTCACTGTGTTAGTCATTGGGGTTATGATGGTGAATGAGACAGGTAGGCTCTTTACCCTAAAGGAATTTATATTTTAGTGCTAGAAATAATATATTGCATGGAGTGACAAAGACTTTGAGAAAAGTAAAACAGGAGTGTTTGAGAATAGCATTCTTCATTGGGAAGTCCTATTGAAGAAAGTGGCATTTTTTCTGAGGCCCGAGTGGCCAGAACCATGTGAAGATCTGAGGAGATAGCCTTGCCGGAGGAGAAAAGACAAGTGCCAAGGCTGAGAGTCATGGAGTGCCTAATGGAAATCTAACAGAACGGAAAGATGTTGTTCAGGGTGGAGAGGAGCAGGGGCCACATTGTGAGGGCTGTAGGCCAGTCTGAAGAGTTTTGAGCCTCTTCCAAATGTGCAGGGGAGGGGTGAGTCCTCTTTTGGGCAAGCACAGGTCAGGTGTGGTGGAGAAACCACAGGCATTGAAGAAATGTTTCTTCCTGTAATTTAGTCTTCTGCAGCATAAAACGAGTAGTTGGCAGACTAGCAGCCAGAGTGCTGCACAGTGTTCCCACGGGGGACTCCTGATCTGATAATGTGTGCTGTTTGTCACCTATTCTCATAGCAGTCCTCTCTCAAGTGACACTGTGGTTCTTGTTATCTGTCAATGAATCTGTTTTTCTAACAGTCTAATGGAGCGTGAAGGGTGGAGACAGAGTGGGGGAAAAGGGTAAAGAGGATATTTCTGAACACTGGATACAAAATAGAGATGAGGAAGTAGAGGAGCAAAGGGTAAAAGCACAGTTCTGTTATACATAGAGATGAGGGGTGCTGTTTAAACTGTGGCTCTTTGTGGTGATGTAGATGATAAAAATGGTCTGGGCCTTGTGTCTCCTGGGTACGCCAGGAATCCAGGTCTTTCAGCCTCAGCTGCTACGACTTGGCTCTGCAGTCTGAGACTGGGCTCATCTCTGAGCTTTCCGTAGCTCCTCTGAGGCTAAAAGGGACAGTAATATACTTGTGTTTTCTTCTCAGGGTTCCAATCCCTGAGACATTTTTTTCTTTGAATAATTCTGTCAGCTGTGATGATGATGAGGAGGATGATGGTAATGATAGTAATAATAACATTAGTAATAGTGATGGTTGCCCACTTCTACTGGAACATAGACTAGCTTGGTATTAAGAGGAAATACAGACGTTAATTCTGCAGCGCCTTACCGTAAACCTTTCTGTTTTGAAGAGCTCTACCTGTTTGCCATATGAAGTGAAATGCATTAAGGAAGGGTATTTATTGAGGAGAGAACTAATAACTGTTTCTTCAAAAGAGGATGTGTTTTCTTTTATATGAGGGGACTTACCAGTGACATATTGTGAACATTGTCTCTTTAGTTGCTTTTTTTTTAATTGAGCAAACATCATCATAATTTAGAAATCAAGAAAAATCTTTGCCCTAACAAATTTTTTCCTACTTCCATTTCTTATGTTTGAATATAATTTGTTCATCGTTACAGAATATCATATTTTCATTATGTTTTAGTGTATTTTAAAGTTAAGCAGGAAGTCTCTGCAGTGAAAAGACTGGAATGTGAACAGGCCACAATGCATTAATAATTGATTGGAGTGATGTGTACAAGGCAGCCACGTCAGTTTTCAGACCTGGCCTTGAAAGGAGCAGCTGTGTGTTTGGACCTTGGAAAGTCTTCATCTTTCCATGCAGTCTGTTAGGTTTCCAAGAAAGTCAGGGGGAAATGGAAAAACACAGTGATTTGGAACCTCTGTGAAACTAACAAGCTGGCTGGCTTCAGTGTTAGAAAATAAGAAAAACAATCCCTACCTGATATGGTACTTTTAATTGAATAGGCAAGTTGTAGTACCGCTCATAGGCAGTGCATCATAGTTTCTCAATATTTCACTCTTTTCAGTGACTTTATAATGGTTGCTTATTGGCTGTAAAACCAGTTTTGTCAGAGTGGAAGAACAAAGTACTTGACAAATACTGTTTCAGTGATAAAGCTGTTATTCTGTATTCTAATTCAGTTAATTAAAAGTGGTTCTTATATTTCCAATTTCTATAACTATAGATAAGCCTCAGGCGTGCAGAGTCCTAACTCTGAGGATGGTATCCCATATTCAGGATCTTACTGATAGCTCCTCCATCCAAAGTGCGCTTTTTCCCTTGGATCTCTGAACTTGAGTGAAAGGCAAGGGGACAAAGTAGAAATCCTGTTAAACCTGTTTGGAGAAGGTGTGAGAGAATTGATAGAGACATTTGTTTTCTGAATTCTCTCCTAAAAAGTAAGTAAAATTAAAAGTAAAATTTTTTTTTGGCTTTTGCACATGGGATTTGAGCTGATTGAGGTCTTTTTAAGAAGGAAAAATCCATGGAAAATAATTTACACAAACTAGGATTCCAAAAGCAGGTTTTGTTTATTTATTTTAGATTTAACTGTAAAGACTTTTATTTTTAAATTTTTTTGGTATCTATTTATATATTTTTTACATCATTGTTCATTTTTGTACAGTGTTTACTCTTTTTTCCCAGGTGTTGTCCCAGAGAATTCCCACCACCAGTCACCTGTGCACCATCACCATCATCCCTTGTGCTCTTCCCGCCCTTATTTTGGTCCTTTCCCCTTCCCCTCCCCTGCAGAATGTCTCTGATTTATAGTTGTCAGTTTATTTTTGTTTTGTTTGTTGTTGTTGTTTTTTCCCCCCGACCTTACCAAAATCAGGTTTTATGTTCAACTTTGGTCATCACACTTTAAATTAAGGAAGTCTACATTTGAGTTACGAATTGGAATATTTAGTTACGAGACATATTATTATATCAGAATATGCAATTTGCTTCAAAACACTTCTTTGTATGCTCTCAGACTCTCCTCCCTCCCCGTTTTTGCCATAACAAAAATGCGAGACAGATGTGTAGTGCATATATTTATCTATCTATCTATCTATCTATCA
Organism: Scalopus aquaticus; assembly: GCA_004024925.1. Lineage (NCBI taxonomy): Eukaryota > Metazoa > Chordata > Mammalia > Eulipotyphla > Talpidae > Scalopus > Scalopus aquaticus. The sequence goes on from PVIJ01005095.1 coordinate 72,689, forward strand.
ACGAGTGTGTGTGTGTGTGTGTGTGTGTGTGTGTGTTTGTGTGTTTGATCTTAGCCAAAAGGCTGGGAAGTGACAGTGCATATATATAGAGAGAGACAGCGAAGATGTTTTCTATATAAAATGCTGCCACAGTAGAGCCAGCACAGGGAGATTTCCTGGAGAGATGATCTTCCTGAATTCACATAAAGGCTTTCTTCTTTACTAATGAAACTGATGTGACAGTTTTTTGTGAACCTGTCCACTGACTTGTGGCCATTTCCTTTGTGTTTCTTGATAAACAGTGCTTTTAAAACAAGCGTTCTCTATGCTGTTCTTTGCTAGCTTCTAGTTTGGTGGAAGTGTTCTAGACATCCCGTTGGGTGTGTGGAGCTGTGTGTGGCCTGGTAGGCATCATAGCTGCAACCTTTCCACTCGTGTTGCTGCTGCTGTTTACTCACACCTCTGATTCTGTGAGTGCCCACTCCTCCTCGGCCTTGTGTGGGTCCCAGACTTGGGTTCCGTTAGCACCTTCCATCTCCCACTCCCACTGCCTGTCTCTGCTCTGATCGAATCTACTAGGATAATTAGAGTATTTTATCACCAGGATAATCTGTTGTTTTTTTTTTTTTTTAAATAGGCAGCAGTGTTTCAATCCTGGCTAGATTACTTGCCAGCTATGTAATATTTGAGCAAGTTACTTAATCTCTTTTATGCTTTGGTTTCCTTTGGTAAAAAAGGGAATGTGATTAATACATCCCTCATAGGGTTGTTCTAAGAATAAATTAGTTAATGTTTATAAAAACACTTAAAACTATGTCTGGCATATGGCAAACACTATATATATATAAAATAAATACATTTTTCTAATCATAAAAGTAACATAATAACATTGTGGGAAACTCAGTGAATTTAGAAAAGTCATACTGCTTAGTAAGAGTTGGAATGAATAAATAAATAAATGGGGTAATGGATGTCAGGAGTGTTTTTCAGCCAGGGAGGCATGTGAAGTCAAGGGGCTTAGGCTAGAATCTGATCTTTGAACCTGGTTGTCTTCTTAATCATGATAATTCACTTGTTTACTCAATCCCTAGCTATTTCCCACACTTTTGATAAATCAATAATTTGGTATATTTGATGAATGAATCCTCAGCTAACTGGCCTCAGTGAACTTTGTGGCCTTTTGGAGAATTACTTAATCTTTTCGAGCTTCAGCTTCCCTACCAATGAAATAGAGTCAGTACTTGCTGTTTTGTGGAGTTTTGCAAGAACTAAATGTCATATTGTTAGGGGAGGTACAGTGTTCCCCATCCCCTCTTACCTGCAGCTGTCTTGGACTAGCTGCTAGGAACTAAGGGCAGAGCTCAGTGGCCAGATGAAGCTATGTAACACGGAAGCGGGTAGACCCTGAGAAAGGGATCTTGATTCTCTGGCTTTGACTTGCACACAGGGAATTGGGGGAACTTGGAAAGGAGATGTGTGGAGGAGAGACATGTAGAGACACTTGAAAAAGACAGGTGAGGACGCTGTTCATGGCAGGAACAATGGCAGCGGTTATCTTGATTTGTATTTTTATTTCACTCCTTTTATTCCAGACTTGCCTTACCTCTTTCGCCCCTGTCTTGCTGTTCCCTGTCAGAAGGACTTATGCCAAGCTTTCAGGACTCAGCAGTCCCACTTTTGGCCAACTCTTTTGGCTGGACATTTGCCCATGAGGGGATGGGTAACTTTGGGTGTTTTATGGGGAAAGTATTATTATCCTTTCTTCTCCTCTCTCACTGTGTACACTAATTCAATTAAAGATCTATCCCACTAAGAGTCTTGATGCAGTACATGGTAGGACCTCATTTTAGAGCAGGTACACTCTTTGAGGTCCCTGAGTGCCCCTTGGTCGCACGTCACCAATATGTTTGTGGAAAACATTTGTATCTTACTCACTGGTCACTGTTCAGATGTTCTTTTACTTGGTAGTATTGGAATGTGTGTATATTAAAAGGCCCCTAGTTGCCTTGGGGAGCAAGGATCCTGGAGATTACTCAAATCCTCCTAAACAAAGTGAGCATACTGACCCCACTTTCCTATACTTTATACCACGGTTGTTGGAAAATTTACAGTGTCCAATGGGGTCACATATAGTGACCTTCTGAGATGCTATTTCTCTTTATTTTCATCCTTCTTTTAATGTGAAATATAACAGAAAAGTGAAAAAACGTATCTCTAGAAAGGGTAATTATGACCGCCCTTATGAAGAAGCAGAACTTGCTAGTCTAACCCACTTCTAAAGTATAAATGCAACTCAGTCTACATACTTATGTCCAAATATCGATAGAGTTATTAATCAAGTTTAAAAACTGTTGAAATGTGCTCTACACCTTGAAAAACATTCATAATAAAATTAGAAAATATTTAAAGTTTTGTAGTTTTAGTATCAGCAACATATCAAATGACTGAATTCAATTATTATTTCATATCTTACTTGGTGTTCTTTTTTGATAGATCTGTGGTATTTGGATAAGTAAGGCAGTAAAATAAAGACATATTATTAAATTATTATTAAATTATTAAATTATATCAGAGATGACTGAATTCAGTTATTATTTCGTATCTTACTCAGTGTTCTTTTTTGATAGAGCTATGGTATTTGGATAAGTAAGGCAGTAAAATAAAGACATATATTATTAAATTATAATGTAAGTATTCTATACAACTGTTTACCTTTATTTCAGCAAAGTCACTGTTAATATAATCAAGATATTTTGGTATTTTAATAAGATCTGACACTATATGACCAAACAAATTAAAAAATGTAATTGTATTTGAAGAACAATATTTTGATAATTTTCTACTTAAGTGTAAAGTAAATGTAAAAATAAAAAGCCATCTTCATATTGTATGATTATATTTATATAAAAGTCTGAGAAATAACAAATAATTTAAAGTGACAGAAAATGAATCAGCAGTTGTCTGGGAGGGCCAGAAGGGAGGAATTATTAATACAATGAGGCATGTGGCAACTTTTGGGGTGATAGAAATACCTTGATTGTGACAGTGGTTGCAGAGTATATGCATGTCAAAAATTATCAATGAACACTATGTGCAGTTTACTGCATAACAATTATGTCTGTAAAACTATAGAAAATGAAAATTTTATTTGTTAAAGCTGTCATTTTTTTCTAAGTATTAAAAATTAAGATGAAAAAGCAACTCAAGACAATTCAATGGGGGAAGGATTAACCTCTTAATCAAATGTTGCTGAAATAACTGAATAGCCACTTGGAGAAGGACAAAGTTGGACCCTTATCTCACTTCATTAAAAAAATTAATTCAGAATGAATCAAAAACTAAATAATAAGAGCTAAAACTATAAAATTTTTAGAAAAAAACAGGTGTAAATAGTTATAACCTTGGATTAGGTAGTGATTTCTTAGTGACATCAGAAGCACATGCTACAAAAGTAAAAAATAGATACATTTGAACTTCATCAAAATTAGGGCCTCCCTGGTGGCGCAGAGGTTAAGCGCTGTGCTGTGGAGCTGTTGGCAGCAGCGATGCGAGTTCGACGCCCAGCCGGGGAGAATCCCACATGGTGTGGAAGACCTCTCCTGCCTCACCCGTTGCTCCCCTCAGCAGTGTATTTCTGATCTGCCTGTTCTGTTCTCCACTCTGTCTCTGGTGAAGCCTCTCACCACTCCACACCTCTGGCCTATACCCCAGCTGTATGTATAAATAAATAAATCTTAAAAAAAAATTAAAAACTTTTGTACTTCAAAAGGACATCAACAAGAAAGTGAAAAGAGAGCCCACAGAATGGGAGAATATTTTGCCAATCATGTATCTTAAATGCCTAATACCTAAAATTCACGAAGAATTCTTGTAACTTAACAATGAAAAGACAAGCAGCACAGTTTAAAAATGAGCAAAGGATTTGAGTGGTCATTTAAAAAAATACTCAGATGACCTAGTGAGCATATGAAAAGATGCTAAATGTCATTAGCCACTAGGGACACACAAATAGAAATCACAACGAAATGCTGTTTTACTGCCGTAGGAGAGCTATAATAGAAAAGGCAAACAAAACATTGGTAAAGGTGTGGAAAAACTAGAACCTTCATACATCATTGGTGGGAATGTAAAATAGAGTGGCTATACTAAAATATACACTGACTTGTGTATTTTAAAAAGTCAATTTTTTAAAAAATACTGTGCAGGTTTTTTAAGATTTATTTATTTATGCATACAAGCTGGGGTACAGGCCAGAGGCATGGGGCGGTGAGAGGGTTCACCAGAGACAGAGTTGGGAACAGAACAGGCAGATGGACGGAAATACACTGCTGAGGGGAGCAGCAGGTGAGGCAGCAGAGGTCTGCCACGCCATGTGGGAATCTCCCCGGCTGGGCGTCAAACTCGAGTTACTGCTGCTGACAGCTGCACAGCGCAGCGCTTAACCACTGCACCACCAGGGAGACCCTAAAAAGTCATTTTTTTGTGTGTGTGTGAAATATATACACATAAGAAAAGTCAAAGGGCAAAATACAGGGTATAAGTCAAGAATCTTAGTTTTCAGTTACAAAGTATTTGTAGCTGAGTTTGATTTTTGAACCTTAATAAAGTCTTATTAAGTAGTTTTGTAAAATCAAAGCTATTCAACATTCAGTGTCTGTTAGTTCCCACTACAGGTAGTCAGTGCCATGTTTCTTTCATGTTAGGTCCACTAACACTAACATATTTTAGATTGATGTGAATTTTTTAATGCTATCCCCTTAGTTAGTGGCTCTGAATATCATGATTAGTACCACGGGAACAGTGTATTAGAACAGTAAGAAGAGCAAAAAATGAACACCCAGTACTGCTTAGGAAGTAATACCCATTATACATGAATCCATTGCATTCTTGTTCTCTTAGAAGGTTTTGATAATTGATTTGTTTGTCTTCCCTAAGAGCTTCTGCTACTCACACCCTCTGCAATGCTGTTCTCTCAGCTTGGCAGTGGTATAGCCACAACTTTATGGCATTCAGATGAGACCCCTTTTGTTTTGTGGACACAGAACAACTAATGGGGAGGAGATGTGCTTCTCCGAAGCCTGAGCCAGAACAAGGGTAACGAGTATCTGGTGTCAGCGCTGAGTGTTCATGTGTTCTTTGGTAAGATTTGCATGAGAGTGTGCATCTGGGATCTGCAGGGGTCCCAGGCAGGGCCCTCTCTGGTGGGACCCTTTGGGAGTGCTGCTGGTCATCTTAGGCCCTACTTGATTATCACTCTACCTTTGTACTGGTGTATCTGCAATAGATGGCTGTGATTTTTGAGATTAAACAGAATGACAGATAATTTTAATTTGGCTAAGACAAATCTTTCTTTACTTTCACCTTATGGCAAGATAAAGATTTATGGAACATAGGCAAATACCGCAAATGATGGATAGACGTTGAATGGTTTTGAGTATCCTTTCTGTTTTTCTTTTAAGCTGTTTTTTTCCTTCAATCATTTGTCAACTCATTTTTTAAGAAGATTTATTTATTTATTTGTTTGTTTATGCATAGAAGAACTGGGGTGCAGACCAGAGGTGGGAGGGGGTGGGGGTAGGAGGATTCACCAGAGACAAAGTAGGGACCAGGACAGGGGGATGTACTGAAGTACACTGCTGAGGGGAGCAGTGGGCGAGACAGGAGAGGTCTGCTGCGCCATATGTGGGTTAGCACCCTGGCCCCTGATCAAACTCAGGCTGCAGAGGTGAGAGCACTGGGACTTAACCCCTAGGCCACCAGAGAGGCCCTGTTAACTCATTTCTTATTTAAAAGAATTTATTAAGACATCTAGGTCCAATATCCACTGATGAGGAGGAATGTGAGTGAGAGCTTGGCTTACAACCAGCTTCTCTATGCAGTTTATGATTTATCTTGGCAGTTTAAATGTTATCTGTAATTTCCTGCTATTCAATAGTAAGTAACTCCCTAGCAGAATTACATGTGGCCCAGAATGCTGTTATCAGAGCATCTTTGTTTAGTTGCCTCTGAGCACAGGGCAAGGAAGCAATTGATGATTATCAAGATAGAAATCCGTTGTTTAGGTAGAAACTTATCTGTGTGGGTTGATGCTTTCTTAGAATGTCAAGACTCATTTGTACATGACAGTTTTAGGAGGCGGTGCTCTAGTGTGTCTGCACGGGTTTGCTGTGGCTGTTTACAGGAGGTGGGCTATGACTGCTGGGTAGTCTAGTGGGTAAGACAATATCCAGATTGACTGGGCTCCCTTCCTCCACTCTGTACCTTTGTGACCCTGGGCAAGTTGTTTAACTATTCATTGCCTCAGTTTCTTCATCTGTACAAGGATAAGAGTGCTTCAGTTAGGGTTGTTTGAATGAATAGTGCATATAAGAACTTCAACAGTGCCTGTCATGTAGTATGTATCTAATAAATCTTACCACAAAACTTTATAGGAAATGTGTACAAAGTACAGTGTTGGGCATGGTGACAGTTTACCTTAAAGGCTGTCCTACATCTCCCTAAATTACTTGTATCCAGATAAACCCTTTGTATGAAATAAATAGGTCTTTCTACTCTCTTGAAGGGATTGGGAATATTACAGCTGTCAAAATAGCTTTGGTTACTCTGAACTGTAAGCTATAATATTCCTTATTTTTAAAAATAACACTTGCTTCTATTAAGTATTAAGTATTAAGTAGAGACAAAACTTTATGATTTTAAATCATGATCTTGAGAGATTTCTCCACAGTCTTGCGTCTATTCCTTGGAATTTGGATCAGAGTTCTCAAATCTTGGGCAAGGCTATATCACCAGCACAACTTCCCTGTTCCCAGGGGGGCTTTCTGCTTAGGTTGTTTGCTGGGTAGTTTCATTAAGGTATTTCATCATAAAGGAGTTCTATGATTTGTTAAAAGCAGGGATTTGGGTGATATGCGTGATTCATTTAACAAAGTCGGTATCAATTTTCTTCTTAAAATTAATTTTATGATAATCAGCATTATATGTATATATAAAATAAAACACCAGCTTTCTGTCAGGCTTGTGATGAAAATTTGCATTCCCTGTCCGACTCCTCATCATGTGAATCCTGCTCCAAAAACAACTGCTTTTCTGTTTTCAACTCTCAGCTGTTTCTTATGGTTGCCTTCCTATTTCTAAATAAAATGTTAGTATGGCTATATTTTGAATTTTCAAATTTATCTATAGACTTCCTTCTATCAATGATGAAAATATATAGCTCTTTTATTACCCCTTATCTCATTCTCTTAATGTGGGATATATTACAGATTTTTTTTTTTCTTGTTAAATCATTTCAAAGGCAGTATAATGTAGTAACTAAGAGTGAGGGCTCTGGGCTTGAGTTCCAGCCTCACCACCCTCAGAATTTATGTTATTTTGAGCAAGTTTTTAAATTTTGGTGTCTCAGTTTTTTGTGTTGTTTTAAGAATTACCTGCCTCAGGATTGTTGTGAATATTGAGTCCATGGATATGAAGATCTACAGTGTCTGGGACATAGTGAATTTTATTTTATTTTATTTTAAAGATTTATTTATTTATGCATACCAGCTGGGGTGTAGGCCAGAGGTGTGGGGTGGTGAGAGGATTCACCAGAGACAGAGTGGCGAGCAGAACAGGCAGATCGACTGAAGTACACTGCTGAGGGAAGATGCGGGGTGAGGCAGCAGAGGTCTGCTGCACCATGTGGGAATCTCCCTGGCTGGGTATTGAACTCATGCTGCAGTGGCTGCAGATTGCTTCATACTGCTGCATTTAACCTGTTGCGCCACCAGGGAGGCCCCACATAGTGAATTTTAAGTAAATTCTAACTATCATATCATTATGACTGTAGCCATCTAATATCTCCTTCTAGATTTAAAGGTTGGGGCTAGTGTTGCCATTACAAGTGAGCTGGTCAGCTATAAAAATCTCCGGCAGCTTTGGCCCTGTGAGTTTAGTCCACGGATGATCAAAGATTTTGGACATCATGAGGGTAGGTCACTGCTAAAGGAGAAAGGAGCCCAGAACTGGCTGAGGGAGTATGTGCAGTTCCTTTTCCCAGAAGCATCAGTCAGATAGTCCTCTTCTCCAGGAACAGTTGCTGAGAAGGTGGAGATAGTTCTTGAGTTGACTCCACTGGGGTGTCCATGAATAGAAACAAGAGGCCAGGGAATGAGGAAGGTTCCCTGTGCCAAGTCTCTACAGACACAGAGTGGGACAGATGTTTTTGTCCTGTGGCTGCAGCTCTGCAACATAACTCCTGACTCACTGTGTTGCTTCTTCACTTTCATAGCATCCCAACATTCAAGTGTGAGATGTGCACCCCAGGAAAATCATAAATCTGTGTTATATTTCTTTGTTCCTCCTCAACCAAGTCTATCAGGTGACTGCTAATAACTCAAATCAGCAACAATTTATGTAATTTCTGGCCTGTTTGTCTTCCCCAACGATTTGTTCAAATTAGAGAAATTGGGAAAGTGCCCCCATGATATGGAAACTATTGGAAGAGAATTTTGGAAAGCAGTTACTTCTCTGAGGAATAAATTTGGTAAAAGAAACTTGCCTTACATTCAGGCATTTTTGGCAAATTATTGGCATTTCAAATAGACTCATCATCCTTTTCCCTCGCTCCGCAGACCCACTCACTTTCTGTGCCTTAGATTCTGCCTCTGCCCCTCCTCCATTTTGTTATCTAGCTAGACCTTTTAAGTCAACCTTCTTACCTGTCCTTCATCCTTTTATATCTAATGAATCATAAGTTCTGTGGAATCATAAGTTCCACTACCCATATCTCTTCAATCCATCCCTTTGAATATTTTGCTACCTCTGAGTTCAGACCATTGTCATTTGTCAATTGAAGCAACCTTCTCACTGCCTCCCTCCCAGTTTCCTCCATGAATAGTTTGTTCTTCTCTCTTGGCAGAGTGATTCCTAAAATAATGCCTGATCATGTAATTCCCAATTTAAATCTAATGTTGATTTCTTAAAATCAAAAGAATGATGTCTGTGTTTCTTAGAATGGCAAACAAGGCTGTGCTGTGGTTCCGGCTGAATCCTTAGACAACCACTTACAGACACTAATTTTGTATATACTGTTCCCTCTATGCGGACTGTTCCTGCCTCCTTTTTCCTACCTACATCCTTGCCTGATTAGTGTTCATTAATTAATTCATTATTTAATACCGTTTGGATGTTACTCTGAGGAGAGTATCTGACAGATTTTCCATCCCACATCTGGGGTGGGTATACCTCCTAAGGGGTTCCACAATAGTACCTTGGTACACATTATTCGTATTGCATACTCCTCTGTTCTTACGTGTCTCTCTTAAAAGTGAACTTTTTAAAAAAATTTTTTCCTCCAGTCTACAAAGGGAGAGGCTTTTCATAAGACATACTTGCTGTGATAGCCCCAAATTCCAAACCATCATCTTTAATACATATTTTAGAGTATTTTAAAAAAAGATTTGTCAATGAATAAAAGCTGGGGTGTAGGCCAGAGGTATGGGGCAGTGAGAGGATTCACCAGAGACAGAGTGGGGAGCAGAACAGGCAGATCAACTGAAGTACACTGCTGAGGGGAGCAGTGGGCGAGGCAGGAGAGGTCTGCTGCGCCATGTGGGAATCTCCCTGGCCAGCGATCGAACTTGTGCTGCAGTGGCTCTGGATAGCTTCATAGTGCTGTGCTTAACCCGTTGCACCACCGGGGAGGCCCCTTTAATGCATATTTTAAATGTATTAAAATTGTATTGTGAAGCTCAAGAGTATGACCTTCTTGAGTTTAGGAGCTTCAGAGCCCCTGTCCACTGAAGTCTATGACTAAAACATGTTTATTGAATGAACAGAACTGTATAGACTCTTCCCAATCATATTTGTCCATTTAATTTCCTGGACTCTGTGTAAAATGCTAGTATTTGCTCCATTTAATTTGATTTTGTTGCTTTCAGCCTTTTAAAATAGGGATTTCATACCCTTATTTTGCCAGCTAGCGTATCAATAATTTTTCCTGGCTTTTTGACCCCAGCAGAATGGTAGCTCCACAGGGCTGGGATTTGTGTCTGTTTTGTTCACTGCCATCTCCTCAGTATATACTACATGATGGGCTGTTTCCATTTACAGGACTGCTTATGCAGTGGCAGTCGCAATATGTAACCTTGGTGCATAGTAGGCTGTGCTCTTTAGGTTTGAGTAATTAATACTCCATGATGTTCATACAGCAACAAAATCACTGTACATTTCTTGGAACATATCCCTGTTAAGCAATGCATCACTGTACTGGCATATACTTTATAGGCATTCAGTACTTACTGAGCAAATGAATGTGTTACGTACAAATTTGATAGATAGAACTTATGTTTCAAGTTTTGTTCCTTACCTTAGCTGCATTCTGTTCAACAGTATATCAGAGATAACTGTAAGGAATTTTTTTCTTTGTTAAATTAGTTCTATGAATTTTAGGAAAAGGTTATGTGAAGGAAGCACTATGTGTTAGTGTATGTGCAAGATCTCCTTTTTCTGACTTCTCAGGGAGCATACTACTGAAGTAAGGGGCCTCTAACTGTAGACAAGGAGGTAGAGTTGGATCTAGTCCTCTTTGAGAAAGGTAGGATCTGTTATTCTTTATCCAACAGTAGCATTGCTTTCAGGATTGAATGTTCTTTTTCATTTATTTGATGCTCTTTCAGTTCTTACTATGATAGGAAGGATAGAAGGGGGAAAGCATACATAAGGTATGGTGGTGGCATTTTAGAAATTTAGATGTGGTGAGAAGAGGGTATATGTGTATGTATGTGTGTGTATATGCGTGTGTCCCTATGTCTATGTGTGTGTAAATAGAACTCATAGGGTAAAGAACTTTGGGTTAGTGGCAGTGAGTGGCACCAGTGGTAAGAACTGGAAATGCTCAGAAGAGGCAGAGTGTATGGAGGGCCAGTGAAGTGAAATAGTTTTGGAAGAGTTGGTTCTGATTTATTCCTCTATAGAAAAGCATTTTAAATAGCTGTCTTGGGTCAGTACCATTCTGTTGAATGGTTACTAACTTGATCTCTTAGCTTTAAAAGTTTTCCCAGTCATAACAAGAGGTTATAAAAACAATATGATTGTTTACAGGAGTGAAGGGCAGGACTTTGGACTAGATGATCTGGAGGCTTTCCCTTAAATTTCTGGGCAATCTCAGGCAAACTTTAATTTCTGAATGTTGGCTGCTTCAAATTATGTCATTTAGGGATATTGTCTGTCTCAGTGGTTGCTTTAAAGATTGAATGAAGTGGTGTATGTACAGCACCCCACATATTGTTTGCTATTATATGGTAGGTGTTCAGTAAATGTTAGTTTTCCTTTTTCCTTACAAAGACAAGATGCTTGCTATGAGTATATTTTTACGTCATAGAGTCTTAAGAGAATGATTTTCAGGTGAATAACAGTTTTTTCATTATTTTGGAGAATATCTTTTGATAACTTATATAAGAATTTAGAAAAACATTTTCCTCTTAACTAAGGTTTTCCATTATAGGCCATTAATCCTGTTATTATTACAGAGCTTAAATAGCTATAGTAATAATAGGATTATATGTGTGTTAATTTATACTGCCTCATTCTGCAAAGGATTTGAGATAGGTTTTAGAAGCATATAACACTACACAAGTAAAATGGTAAGATAGGAACAGAAAATAAGAAATCAGGAACCACTGAAAATATATGGCACATGGTTAAGACCGGAGGGAAATAGTACCTCATACATAAGCCATAGAGGGGGGCCTGTATTGTTATAATGCAAAAACAAATATAATTCTTGAACTTCCTGGCAGCCAAAATGAAAAGGAAAGTTTGGTGGAGGTGATCAAAGAAGAAAAAAAGTTACCTGTTACTTCAGGGAGCAGTGTTTCCTGACCCCCTTTTGCTTCTAGGAAGTGCTGAGTGGTGAACAAATGTTGGCATTAGCCTTGTGGTAAATGTAGTAGTGGAACTCACCAGACAGTTTTTCTAAGTGTCTCTCAGTGAAAGACTGTGGTATCAAGGGACAACTCTGAGAGCAGTTCTACAGGGGGTCACTGTGATCTCAACCGGGGTCAAAGTTCTAGGTGTAGTCTAGCTAACGGCAGTATGCGGAATGCACTGCACTATTTTCCTGGCTTCTTTGTTGCTTTCAATAGGGCTTTTGAAAAGAGCTGCTGAAGTAGTTTTAGGTCCTGTATTGTGGGTATTTTATTGTTAAATTACACTGGATCCATCTCCTTTAAGAGATCAAATTACCACACTGTCAGGTTGTCATCCTTTCCTGGAAACTAAAAAGCCTAATCAAGACTCACTTTTAGTTATGTGACCAGGTCATTGCCTTAAGGATGTGGGCTGGGAATTTTTCTTCTGTTTTTAAACAGTGGTAAGGTTAAAGAATGTTCATTACTCTTAGTGTAAGTATTAATAAATGAAGAGTGAGAAGCTTTGCATTAGAGGCCAAAACTCTGAGTCTAGGTTAAGGGTGAGAAAAAAAAGTCCCCTAAACTCAAGATTATATATTTATACTACTTTCTGAGAGTCATAAATTATAGGTGAACTCTGGAGACTGTGCAATTGCTGGGGTATGATGTATTGTGAATTTTTTAAAGCCCAGACTCTTATTTTGTGTATTTTTTGAGTTAGAGCTGTGGTTTAGAGCTTCCCAAGTGAGGTGAATGGTTGGTTGCAGCCTAGCATAGGTGTTGGTCCCTTCAGGGCTTTGGAGTCTCAAGTCCTTGAGTCATCACCTCCTGGGATGAGCAACCTTGTTCATTTTACCTCTGTGGCTGCACAAGTGTTACTACTTTCTGCGTATGCCACGACCTAGAAAATACTGGGAAACAAAACTTTGGTTCACTTTAGATCTGTGTGAACTTAGTATTGCTTTAAAGTTATTCATTTGTAGAGTCTTGATATTATGAATGAAACAGAATAAAAAGGGTTATGTGGGGAAGTAATTTCTTCTCGAAGCCTAAGTTCATTTCTCCTTTTACTTATATAATGTTCTAAGGTGAAAAGTAGATTTCCATATTTATCTTTCTTTCCTTCTTTCCTTCCTTCCTCCCTCCCTCCCTCCCTCCCTCCCTCCCTCCTTCCTTCCTTCCTTCCCTCCCTCCCTCCCTCCCTCCCTCCTTCCTTCCTTCCTTCCTTCCTTCCATTTATTTGTTTGTTTGTTTATTTATTTATTTATTTATTTATTTATTTATTTATTTATTTATTTATACAAGCTGGTGTACAGGCCAGAGGTGTGGGGGGGCGAGAGGGTTCACCAGAGACAGAGTGGGGAGCAGAACAGGCAGATCAGAAATACACTGCTGAGGGGAGCAGCGGGCGAGGCAGGAGAGGTCTGCCGCACCATGTGGGATTCTCCCTGGCTGGGCTTCGAACTCGCATCTCGCGGTGCTGCTGACAGCCCCACAGCGCAGTGCTCAACTGCTGCGCCACCAGGGAGGCCCCAGATTTTTCACTTTAGAGATAGAAGGTTACAAAGGACAAGCAAGGGAGGAGGCTAGAATGATGTCTGTGATAATGGATTAGAGCTGGAGACACATGAATTCATGTGTAGTTTAATATAGGTATAGATGGCATGTATAAATGTGTACATTCAATGGTTAGCATACACACATGTCTTTTCCAGGTCGCTCAGCTGAGAGGGCCTAGAAACAATGACATCTCTGTAGTAAGAAGTACATCTTGCATCCGGGACTTGTTATCTACTATCATTCTCTGATAAAAGGGCCCAAAGCTCTTGAGAGATGACTGATTCTCAAAGGACTAGGGCTGAAAATAGACAAGATGAGCCTGGAGGATCTTATAGCACCAGAAAGCCAGGAAGTCCTGGGGAAAAAAACCTCACCAAAAAAACTCCCACAAAAAACTCTTCTCTACAGTAATTAGGACATGGACAGAGTCTCACAGGACCCAACTGAAAGAGCTCCCAATGGCCAACAAAATAAATACAGTAGTGCTGAATTATAAGTGAAAGTATTAAATAAATATGCATGAATCCATTACTGACACCAATGTTTGAATAAATAAATAGGGGAGAATAGGCTCCATGGAGAAGAATTACAAGTAGTTTATATAAGTAGATACTTGTCCTCAAGGAGATGGAGCATAATTCTTTTTACTCCTTAAGCATGGACTGTGCTTAAATCTCTCATGAGAAGAACATCAGACAGATCCCAGCTGAAGAATGCTTGATCAGTCTTCCTCAGTACTGTCAAGGTGATCAAAACCAAAGAAAGTCTGACAGAACGTCATAGGCAAGAGGAACCTAAGGTGATACGATGACTAAAACATAAAATGGTACCCTGGATGGGAACTTAGAGCAGAAAAAAGATCATAGGTAAAAACTAATGAAATCTGTGTAAAATATGGACTTTATTTAACTTAGAGTAAGGTATCAATATTGATTCATAAGTTGTGCCAAATTTGTCATACTAGTGTTACCACTAGTGGTAAGAGAAACTGCATGTGGCGTATGGGCACTCTACTATTTTCACAGTTTTTTTGTAAATCTAAATAAAATCTAGAATAAAAATGAAAATTTTTATTCTAAAATGAAAGTATTTTTTTCAAAGTAGGGAAATTTCATGTTTTAATCTTATTGTTGAAATAGGACTTGGGTGTTTTTTTTTTCCTGATAGTGAGGTTTTTAAGAATTAATAGACCCAAGTTAGCTAGGCAATCAGTATCAATGAAACCATAAGATTAAATCTTGAACTGCCTATAGTTTTGAGGTAGATCCATGTCACAGCAGTGTCAGAACTATGATACTAACTGCAGCAGATGTGAACTTGTAGCCAAAAGTGGTGCTTTTCTCATCTGTAACTATCATGAGAAAAACATCAGTATACAGAAATAGTGGGGGTGGGAGGGTAATAGACAGCTCTTCTGTTGTGTCTTTATTTGATGTTTAAGAATTATTCATAATATAATTTGAGGAGAAGCTTTAATTCCAGAGCAGTGAAATAGGTGGGGTTTGAGGATCTCAACTTTTGCCAATATAGTCTCATTTTTAAGATAAGCTTTATAATGGATAGAGTTTAAAATTATTTACCCTAGTTAGCCCTTTTTACTAAAGCTATTCTACCCTCCTTTAGAATAACCTTGTTAGCGTCTGAAAACTAACTGTTTCTTTATATTTTCAAACAGAAAAGTGTAGAGAACAATAGATGAATGTTCTGTACATCCACATTTCAGTACTGAGGTTCTAATTTTTTTTTCAATTTTTAAAAGATGTAAAATATTACAGACTCAATTGTAGTCCTGTGTACCCATCTCCACTTTTGCCTTCCCAGATCACAATCCCAAATTTGCTTTTATTATTCCCTTGAGTTTTATACTATTACCATATGTGTGTGTCCGTATTCTATTGTGTATTAATACCAACATTTGTTTATTTGATCTAATACTGCTGGTTATTTAAGTTGTTTATAGATTTTTGCTATTACAAACAGTGCTTCAGTGAATGTTCTTATGCATGTCTCTTTGTGAACATGTGTGTAAAGTTTCTCTGGGGTACATATCTGGAAGTGGAGTTGCGGAAAGATAGGGATTTACACATCCTCGACTTGTCTATATGTTGCCAAGTTGCTGATTGCAATGGTTATTCCAACTTACGTTGTTATATGTAAGAGAGTTCTCATCCCCTACAGCCTCATTAAAATTTGGTATGGGCACACTTTTTCATTTTCCCAAATTACCGTGATTTATTATTCATCGAATTTGCATTTTTCTGATTAATAATGAACATTTTTACAAATGTCAGTTGGCCATTGGATTTTCTTTTCTGTATGTTTCCTCCCAACTCGTTCCCATTTTTTCTGTTGGCTTGTCTTATTGATTCATAGACTATATAAATCTAAGGTAAGAATTTCCTAGTTACATGCACTGCTGTGATCTTTTTTTCTGTATCTCATCTATTTCTGCTTTAGTTCTGGTGTATTTTGTTGTATAGAATTGTAAATTTTAATGAGGTCATATTTTATCTTTATTTTCCTTCATGGTTTGTGCTTATGCCTTGAAACACTTTTATGAGGTCAAGGTATATCTTTCTATTCACAGTAGGAGGCCTAACAGGAATCGTCCTAGCTAACTCTTCACTAGACATCGTTCTGCACCTCCTCCTTTATTTTAAAAGCCTTAATTTTTTCTCCTATCTAGTTTGTATCTGTAATAAGGAGTTTTCTGCATTTAATTTTTCTTATCCAAGATTTCTAAGTAATACTCTTTTATATACATGCCCTTTTTCCATTTTTGCTCATTTGTTCCTTAATTTCTTGATTTTTAAAATGAAAATTATCTTTATTTTTTGGAAAGTTTCGAGCATACTCATTTTGGTGTAGTAGTCATACTGGTCTGTAGAGGTAACATTCACTGGAATGATTGTATTTGCATATTGGTGATTTTCCATTTTTTTTGGAATTTGAGTTTACAGAATCTTCTGAATGGGAAATTTGTTGTTTTGTTTGTTGATTCTCTCCTTTCTCACCCCCCCACCACAATGATTTGTACTTTATCTTCTGCATGGCACCTTGAATTCCCAGTTTAGAACCAGGTCTTTTATTTTACTTTTTTGAAGATTTATTGATTTATGCATGCAAGAGCTAGGGTGTAGGCCAGAGGTGCAGGGGTATGAGAGGATTCACCAGAGACAGAGTGGGGAGCAGAACAGGCGGATCTACTGAAATACACTGTTGAGAGGAACAGCGGGCGAGACCGGAGAGGTCTGTGTGCCATGTGGGTTAGCTCCCTGGCCGGGATTGAACTGGTGCTGCAGTGGCTGCAGATAGCTTCGTAGTGCGGAGACTTAACCCCTTATGCCACCAGGAAGGCTCTGAACCAGGTCTTTTAAGTTGGGGTCCTAGTTTCAGGGCTTGGTCATGAGTCTATCTTTCTCCTTCACTTAGAGACTTGTAGCTTCCTAAGTCTTTAATCTGTATAGAAATCTCATAGTTCCCATCAAATTCAAGTCTTGCCTCCAGTCTTCATTTACATACTAAGGGGAGTTACAGGTCTGACTTCAATCAATGAAATTGGCTTTCCTGTTTTCTCTCAGAGGGGGTACTTTCAGTCCTCTTCACAATAGCCAGTGCCTTCTCCCACATCCAGACCCCAGAAGGCAGGCCCAGTGTCACCCACCTCTTTTTGCAGCTCCTCTATAACTCATGGTAAACTCTTTTCATGTCTCCCCCCACCCCCTTTTAATAGTCTATATGCATTCTTTGTGTTTGGAACAGGTGATGGTGCATAGAAGTATGAATTCACTGTGTTGTCTTGTGTTATCTTGTTTGAGGTTTGATTTTGTCTTTGAGAACTTCTCTAGGGCAAGATAGCTTTTTAACATCAAGCATTGTGCCTTGGGATTTTTGTTTGTTTTTAAAGAAAGACTCTTGGGCCTCCCTGGTGGCCCAGCTCTATGAAACTATCCAGAGCCACTGCAGCACAAGTTTGATCCCCGGCCAGGGAGATTCCCACATGGCACAGCAGACCTCTCCTGTCTCACCCACTGCTCCCCTCATCAGTGTATGTCAGTCAGTCTGCCTGTTCTGCTCCCCACTCTGTCTCTGGTGAATCCTCTCACCCTCCCCTCACCCCCACCTCTGGCCTACACTCCAGCTTGTATGCATAAATAAATAAATCTTTTTGAAAAATGA
Organism: Scalopus aquaticus; assembly: GCA_004024925.1. Lineage (NCBI taxonomy): Eukaryota > Metazoa > Chordata > Mammalia > Eulipotyphla > Talpidae > Scalopus > Scalopus aquaticus. The sequence continues at coordinate 90,298 of PVIJ01005095.1, forward strand.
AGACTCTTGTGCATGTCTTTTTATTCATGTGTACACCTGGAATGTTTCATTTGAATCCCACTGAAGTTGTACAAACTTGGCAAGTTGCTTAACCCTGCTAATCTGTTCTTCCCATTTTTAACAATGAAGTTGATGCCTTACAGGCTTGCCTGAGTATCTAGTGGCAGTTTGTGCCAGGTCTTTCCATGGATTAAGAGGCAGTTCAGAAATGTTAGTTCTTTCCTCCATCTGTCCCTGTCCCAACTCACTGGTGGTTAACAATTTCCATGGCAGAGCAAACAATTTTCTGTAGTTGTTGTTGGACGTAGTGTTCTATAAATGTCAGTTCAGTTAAGATGATTAATAGTGCCATACAGTCATCTATATTTCACTGATTTTTTTGCTCTGTCTATTCTATTAGTTACTAAGAGAGATGTGCCAAAATATGTAACTATGATTGTGGATTTGTCTGTTTCTCTCTGTATTGCTACCAGTTTCATTTTGTGTATTTGTTTTTTTATGGCATCTATTTTTAGTTGTTGAAATTTACTTGTTGAAATCACCCATATAGATTCCTTTCTTTTTCTTATCAGCACTAATGAGGTATAATTGATATATAACAAGCCACATATTTAAAGTATATAATTTGGTGAGTTTTGTCATATATATTCATCAGGGTTTGTCACAGTGAAGGAAATACAAGTTTCCTGCTGCTCAGATGCAGGCCTAGTGGAGCAGAGGAGCAATCTGGGGTGGTTTTGACTTTTGGCCAAGTAAACTGTCTAGAAGGGAAATGAGGCGCAACTGGGAGTCTTTTGAGCGACAGCCAGAAAGCCAGAGGAAAATGAATTGTCCGTATTGGTGGAGCTACATCCAGAAGGAGCTCTGAGGTGAGACTGAAGAATCAACACAAGTAAACCTGAGAAGACAGAGTCTCGCATCAGTTATCATCCAGGCAGGTCTTTTGGCAGACCACTTAAGTTGGAATCTCTTTGCCTTCCTTCCCCCAGCCTGTCTCGCTCCAGTGCCTACTTTGGAGAGAACCAGTAGCTAGGGAGAGGGAGAAGAGGTCATTGAAAACAGACAAAACTGATCTCACTTTCTTCTCAAGTGGGGCTGGGGAAAAAAAGATTTAATTACCAAGTGAAGATTGTTACTTAAATTGAGTAAGACCTTTCTGTTATTTAACATTGGCTAGAAAAAGTGCTGAAGTGGTGATTCAGTGACCGTGGCAAGGGAACATTTTCCCTACTGTGAAAATTTTAAGACGATAGTCAGTAATACCAAAATTAAGTTAGTGTTGGTCCAATGTAATTCTGTAAATCTGTAAAATTTCTCATGTATGCTTTAGTATTAGATCAAAACCTACAGAAATACATAGAAATTTCTTTTTATGCTTGAAACTTCCTGGACGTTTATGAACATTGCAGGCAATGTAAGTATATGCTCTTGGATTTCTTAATATGATCTCCTGTCTAGTGTTCATATTTTATTTAATTGTAAAAAGTGCCTTTATTGCACTTTCTATATCTGTATCTATATTCTATATCTTCTGGTCTGCCTAGATTGTTTTTTAAACATGATACATGACTAAACAATTTTTAATGAAATTAAATTTTAAATCAGTTACATTTTTATATAAGATAGTAGACTAAGACTAAAAAAATTCTTCTCCTTAAGTAGACTCTTATGAATGGCTCTGTGCATCTGGGACTGGAGTTGTGCTAACTCATTAGACCAGTCACCTCTCTCTGTTGTCCATTTCATTCTTTCTTTCTTTTTTTTTTTTTTTTAGCCAAATGAAACCTAGGTTTTGTTTATGGAATTTGAGGTCCAGATAACTCTATTGTTTGCTTCTACCCCCAACACTTATGTGAAGACTTCATTATTTACAGTCTTTTTATTGTGCTTTCATAATATCTCCTTTCGATTAAGGGAAGAAAAGAAATATAAATATGACTGACTGAAATATACATAATTTTAAAAAGTTTTAAGTGTAAAAAGGCAAGGGATTAAGTGAAATAGTTTGGTAAAACTTCACTTAGGTCCTATTGAGAAAAGATCGTTTGTACAGGGTTTGTATCTACTTCCCTTGATGAAGAAATAGTGAGAGCCAGAGATCATCTACTTCTTTTTCTAAGGCAGAATTTGTTGTTTCTATTGTTAAAGTCAAAATTTCTAAGTTCTTCTTTGCTGGATACTGAGGTTTAGATATATTTTATATAGTCTTTAATAATTCTGGAAAGGTATGTATTTGATCCTCTTTTGAGGAAGTAACTTGTCCAAGGATATGCTGTAGTTACAGAGCTGGGGGATTTGAGCCCAAATCTGTATTGCCCATGTTCTTGTAAGATCCATTAAGTTATACTTTTTAAGAGGAATTTATAGACTTGATACCCTATGAGATGATTCATTTCTTTGGCATAAAATTATGATAATACATATTCATATTTCTCTCTTTTGGTTTCCTTTTAAAAGTTTTAGTATAATCATAACAGGAAATTTTGAGTTCTGATTCTTACTTTTTTAATTGTACGAGATAACATTTAGAAAAGATAATGTTTTTAAACCATAAAAACATTTTTATGGTTTTATAAATAAGTGAAGACACAGTAACTAGTATCCAGGTCAGCAAGTATTCAACTAGTGTATCACTTGATTCCCTTAGCAAAAGGACTAAAGCCCAGACTCTATGCAAATAAATGACCAATTCTTAGGTACTGGGTTACAATGATTAAAATTCTTTCTTCCTTCCCAAGAGTTAATCACTGTCCTGATTGCATTGGTCATCATTTCTTTGCAGTTTAACCACCTAAGCATGCATTTCTAAACATCTTTTTTTTTTTTAGGTAATGTTGGTTTATAGTATTTTGTCTTTTTTAAAGATTTATTAATTTATGCATAGGAGAACTGGGTATAGGCCAGAGGTTTGGTGGGTGAGCGATTCCCCAGAAACAGAGTGGGGAGCAGAACAGGCAGATGGACTGAACTACACTGCTGAGGGGAGCAGCGAGAGAGACAGGAGAGGTCTGCTGTGCCATGTGGGAAGCTCCCTGTGTGGCAATGGAACTCATGCTGCAGTGGGTGCTGATAGCATGATAGTGCTGAGACTTTAACCCCGGCACCACGAGGGAGGCCCTGTCTTTTTTACCTTTTTTTTTTTTAAAGATTTATTTATTTATACATATAAGCTGGGAACAGGCCAGAGGTGTGGGGCGGCGAGAGGGTTCACCAGGGACAGAGCGGGGAGCAGAACAGCCAGATCAGAAATACACTGCTGAGGGGAGCAGCGGGGAGGCAGGAGAGGTCTGCCTCACCATGTGGGATTCTCCCCTGCCAGGCGTCGAACTCGCATCGCTGCTACCGACAGCTCCACAGCGCAGCGGTTAAGGGAGGCCCTGTCTTTTTTACTTTTTTAAATGAATTTCTTTCCCTGTATTAAAAGTTACTTAAGTCATAAATAACAGGATAGAAATTAAAAGTATTTGGGTCATAGGCGAATATTTGATTTACTTAATACATACTTTTCAAGAATTCAATTAAATACAAATAATTGTTATGCCAATTATAACTAATATCGACCAACACTTTGAGCTATGATTCAGATTTGTTACTAATTTGTTAGTAAATTCAGTTGCATTATCAATTACAACCCCCCCACCCCCGCCCTTTCCTCAGTCTGGGTAACGCCTTTTCTGTTAATATTTTTCCAAATATGTATTATACCCTATGGGTTAGGTGCAAATGTTATTTACCATGACATAATGTTCCTGCTTTTTTTTTTTTTCTTTTACAGCATGGGTAAGTTCTCTCTCCATGGGGATGATTTTCTTTTGCTGCCCAATAGTCAGCGTCTTCACAGACATATTTGGTTGCCGGAAAACAGCTGTTGTGGGTGCTGCTGTTGGACTCATTGGACTAATGTCCAGTTCTTTTGTAAGGTAAGCAGTTGGCTTCTTCATGTTGCCTTTAAAGAACTGTTAAACAGATACTTTAATGTCTTCCTTTCAAAACCCTTGTTTTTTACAAGGAAAAGTCCTCCCTTTCATTGAAGAAAACTTTAAGCAGCCAAACCCATAACAGCAAATCTGGCTTGAAACTGAATGTTTTGCTTGTAATGCCTAAGAGTCAGTCATCAGTCAGGATGTGCATATTCCCTGAAGCCCACAATGTTTCTTCTTTTGTTTTCATTCACATAAAAATCATAAAAGAACTAAAGTTGTAGCAGTAGCATTCTTTTCAGGTCAGCTCAGTTTGAGGCCCAAAGAGTATCAGTGATATTTTCAAGTAGCTGTTCATAGTCTTGATAGGAAATATTTTTATTAATGAAATGAAAATCTAGCTATTTATTTCATCTCAAATGAGAATTTCTATCTGCACTGAGAAAGAAAATCCTGAAATTTAAAAATTACGATGGCAAAACGAAGTGACCAAATTCAACTTAAAACTTAGTGGCAATACACGATCCCTGTTTCTGTTAAAAGGTTTCCACTGGGAAAGAACACTACAAAGAGCTGGTGGCACATTACACGGGGAAGCACCTCTCCCTCTAGCTCCAATTCTACTAGTAAATCCCTTTGTATAGTCAGAGTAATCCTGAGTTAGAGAAACATGGTTTAATATGTATTTCTGGCTAACAGAGGTGATTAATAAGAAAATCTCTTAAGATGACTTCCATCCTCTGTCTCTAGTAGTTTATTTTCATTTCCTGCCTCTTCCCCTTCCCTCATTATCTTCATGGTGTTGTTGAAAAATATTGTGGTCATTAAAAAAATATCGAACTTACATTTCTTGCCCTGTTTATTTTTAAATATTTGGGATTTAATGAACAGAATCTTTGTTTGTACTGATTTTACCCACTGTCCTCCCACTACCTCTCTCTTTTTTTTTTTTTAAAGATTTATTTATGCATACAAGCTGGGGTACAGGCCAGAGGTGTGGGGCGGCGAGAGGGTTTACCAGAGACAGAGTGGGGAGCAGAACAGGCAGATCAACGGAAATACACTGCTGAGGGGAGCAGCGGGCGAGGCAGGAGAGGTCTGCCGCGTCATGTGGGATTCTCCCTGGCCGAGTGTTGAACCCGGTAGCCTCTGCCGGACAACTTCATAGCACAGCTCTTAACTGCTGTGCCACCAGGGAGGCCCCCACCTCCTATCTTAACTCTAAAGTAAAAACCTCTTCCTTTCATCTAACTTAGAATTTTTATTTGGATTCTAAGTCATATTTTTTCATGGTCAAATAAATGCTCCATCTTTAAAGCACTTTTATAATTTTTATTTTTTTACGTTTATTTTTTTTTAGAAGAGAAAATTTTTGCTTGGAATAATGTTCTGCTTAGGAAATTCTGTGAGATCCTCTACTTTCAGTTCTTTTATATTTATTTATTTTTATTATTTTTTTAAGATTTATTTTTTGTTTATACATACAAGCTGGAGTGCAGGCCAGAGGCATGGGGCGGCGAGAGGGTTTACCAGAGACAGAGTGGGGAGCAGAACAGGCAGATCAGAAGTACACTGCTGAGGGGAGCAGCAGGCGAGGCAGGAGAGGTCTGCCGCACCATGTGGGATTCTCCCCGGCCGGGCATCGAACTCGCGTCGCCACTGCCGACAGCTCCACAGTGCAGCGCTTAACCGCTGCGCCACCAGGGAGGCCCCAGTTCTTTTTTATCGGCAGTAATACATATTATGTTATTACTGCCTTGCAGATACCGGACTTGGTCTGGAAGCCTCCAGGTACTCATTATCAGAACCTCTTGGCCCTACCACCTTCTAAATGTATTAGCTCTCAGGCTTTGGTGGAGAGAGACTAAGGTGGTGTAATTTTATTTGGAAGACAAAACATGCCTATGCACATCTACTTAGAGCAAGCTGTGTTTTCCAACTTTTTTCTACCAATGAGAAATGAAATTTATTTTATGTGACCCAGTTCTCTCCTTTCTTCTTTCCCCCTTTCCCCTTCCATACTACATGTCATGTTCTCATTATCATCTATTCAGTTTCACTATTTAACCCACTCACCAAAGATACCAAAAGTTCAGAGGAACAAGGAGAAATGTATAAATTCCAAGTATCTAATAGTGGACTCACTTTTCCTCTAGTTCAAATTCTGCCTTCCTAGGAAAGCCTTCTTCAGCAGCTCCAGGTGACATCAGTGTCCCTTCTCTGGGCGCTTTTTGCACCCGTGACTGATATCTTAATGATTTACATGGCACTTACTCATTGTCCCTTCAGCAGTTACTGAGTTGAAATGTTAGAAGTAAAAAGGATGTATCAGCAGAAAAATGCCACCACAAAGCATATGTACTTTACTCTGTAGGAGAGATATCGAGTTAGTCTCACCCATGCTTGGGATTTAAAATTGTATGTGAAAGAATATTTCTGATTTGTATGGATTGTTCTCTGGTTTTCCAACTGACAGTTTTACAATACTGCGATATAATTGTATAGAAATTGACATACGTGATGACACTGTATTGTCAATAGCATTTTAAATATATGCTTTGAAGAAGGCAGAGAAATGTATAATAGATTTAGATTTGTCCTTAAAATTGTTAAATTAGCACTTTAAGAAATAAATTGCTGTAAATCTTTTAAATTAACAAATGGAAAAATTAAATAATAAAAGAAATTGCAATTATCTGGAAAATTAATGCAGAAATGAATGAAATATTATTTGTATTTTGTTCTATATTATTATTTGGGATAGATCTCTTATTTCATTAAGCAGGCTATGAGTAAGGGCATAACTACATTTTAAATATTTTTTTCAATTTTTTTTTTTCATGAAGTACCTGGAACACAGTAGCTGCTAAGTAGATGTGTTTATGGAATAAAGAGTAGGGTTTCAGTCAAAGTGATCAAAGTGAATGAGGTTAGTCTGGGAAAGCCTGGGAGTGACTCTTGAGTCTTATTTGAAGATGGCTTTAGCTGTAGATTATTAGAGGTGGAAGGGCATCTCAGAGAGACCATTATCAGCATGGCTTAAATTTATCAGATTCTAGGGTTCCTGTGACTATTTCAGCATATCACTAGACTAGCATTGTTGTCCAAAATTTAATTATTAACCAACTTATCTATCTTAGTTTCTAATAAATTCTTGGCCTTTACAACTGATAAATAGCCTCTTGAGTTAGACTTTTCAAAAGGAATAAAAACTCTGATTTTTTACTACTTACCTAATTGTTAAAAAAAAAGTAATGATATGATCCTTTACCTTCATCAGAAATATGTTACTTGATTAAACTAAAATTCTTGAACTTTATTATTCTTTTGAGACATACATGGCCTTAAATCTTACAAACAGATCACTAATGAGCACACTTCATTTAGTCTTTCTGCAATCAGAATATGATTTCTTGTTATCTTGCACAACACAGAACAGTGCAATCAGGGTGAAGGTTGGTCAGCCGCCCTTAGGCCAGCAAAAATGAGACAAAACTGTTTCTCTGTGCAAATGTTCCTGACATAACCCTGGGGAGAAAATACCAAATGCAGTTTTTTTGTTTGAAGAGAGTACTTATAAGTGTCTGGGGGAAACACCATAAATAAATAGTTTTCATAGTTAAGTTATGTATTTATTTAAACTTCTATTGAGTCTGGGTTTTAGTTTATTAGTTCATTCATTGTCAGTTTTACCCTTCTTAGCTCCGTCCTTTATTTCTGAGTTGTGGAAAGCATGACAGCTCTGAGAGCTATAAGCTTCACCGAAATCCATGGAAGGATGTGGAACCAATCACTGATGACCAGTCATTTTTCACATACTCGAGGCATTTTCATTATCCACTTAGAGTAAATAAAAATATTTTTAGTGCTACATTCTTTTTTTTTTAAAGATTTATTTATTTATGCATACAAACTGGGGTATAGGCAAAGGTGCAGGGCGATGAGAGGGTTCACCAGAGACAGAGTGGGGAGCAGCACAGGGAGATCGACCGAAATACACTGCTGAGGGGAGCAGCGTGCGAGGCAGAAGAGGTCTGCTGCACCAAGTGGGAATCTCCCCGACTGGGCATCGAACTCGCACCACAGCTACAGATAGCTCCACAGCGCTGTGCTTAACCCGTTGTATCACCAGGAGGCCCCACATTCTTGATTTATTAAATTTTTGACTTCTTTTTTCGATTAATGTTATTTGTAAAAAATATGTTGATGGACTAGAAGCCACTTTTACTATAAGGCTTTATTTTATCAAGCACGTGATAAAAGTAATGAAAACTGCTTTCCATCTTTTTCATCTTTCCACAGTTCCATCGAGCCTCTCTACCTTACCTATGGAATCATATTTGCCTGCGGCTGCTCCTTTGCATACCAGCCTTCATTGGTCATTTTGGGACACTATTTCAAGAAGCGCCTTGGACTAGTGAATGGCATCGTCACTGCTGGCAGCAGTATCTTCACAATTTTGCTGCCTTTCCTTTTAAGAGTTCTGACTGAAAGTGTGGGCCTCTTTTACACGCTGAGGGTCCTCTGCATCTTCATGTTTGTTCTCTTTCTGGCGGGCTTTACTTACCGACCTCTTCCTCCCAGTGCCAAAGGTAAAGAGAGTGGAACCAAAGGAGGCAACAGACTTTCCCTTTTTTCCAGGAGAAAATTCAATCCTCCAAAAAAAGTTTTCAATTTTGCCATCTTCAAGGTGACAGCTTATGCAGTGTGGGCACTTGGAATACCAGTTGCACTTTTTGGATACTTTGTGCCTTATGTTCACTTGGTGAGTATGCTCTTTTGGCTTTAATGGTAATGGATATTACTTCATACAGGAAAACTCAGAAAAACGAAAGTTGATATTAGCCCTGAACATCATCCTGGTTGGAATTCAACAACACTTAACATGAAAGGTCTCTTAAGATAAGGTCAGCGCATCCATCAAGATCATTAAAAAAGAATATGTTTAATGGTCTTCTTACTGTTTAAAAAATTATCAAACCTAAACAAATAAAAACAACTTAAAAAATGGAAAACTAAAATGTTGAAACAAACACATTGCAGAAAACTTACAGGTCGCTTTTTCTTCAAATGGCTTACAAATTTTAATCAGGCACAAAGAGGGTAGTGATTTTGCCAACAGCAATAAATTGGTTTTCAACAGAAGGGTGCAGAAATTAGGTAAATAGCAAAAGCTGGCTTTGACACAAAAAAGAAGCGTCACATCTGCCTGTGGGGACACTTCTTGGAAAATGAGAAATCTGTTTAGGAATTATTTGAGAAATGTTAGCAAGCTCCAAATGAGGGGAAGGAGTGAGGGTTTCATGGGAAATTAGACTATCAAGTGCTTAAGCAATTTATATTGTTTGTTTTTATTTTTTAATTTTTAATTTTTAATTTTTATTTATTTATTTATTTTATTTATACATACAAGCTGGGGTACAGGCCAGAGGTGTGGGGCAGCGAGAGGGTTCACCAGAGACAGAGCGGATAGCAGAACAGGCAGATCAGAAATACACTGCTGAGGGGAGCAGCGGGGAGAGGCAGGAGAGGTCTGCCGCGCCATGTGGGATTCTCCCTGGCCAGGCGTCCAACTGGTGTCGCCGCTGCCGACAGCTCCACAGCGCAGCGCTTTACCGCTGCGCCACCGGGGAGGCCCTATATTATTTATTTTTATGTCAAAGACCAATTTTAACTTCTTTATACTGAAACAAGAGTAAGTGATGTTTAGAGTATTTGCCCCTGGCAAAATTTGCCCAGAAAATGCTTATTATGTTTTTTGTTTGTTTGTTTTCTTATTGTTATGGCTAAAAGTGTACTTGCAAGTCAACATAGTTCATAAGTAATAAACAGAAATGATACCATGGTACATTTTTCTTCTGTGTGTATGCTATATGCATGAGCATCGATCTTTTCTAGCTTACTGTCTACTTTCAGGTGTTGGTGCAGTTTTTGTTTAAAGGTTTTGGTGAAACTTGATAACATAGGTCAAAGAATTCCTGGGATTGGGGGTTAGTTAGTAAACTATATCATAACCCTTTGTGGGTTTCTGTGCTTAGTTCAGAAAAGAATCAGGCCACAGAAACATGAAGATAAATGGGATATCTTGGACCTAAGAATAATTGTGATTTCTTAATTCTCCTTTTTTTGTTAGAGGTATTTGGAAAGCAAGCAGGATGACCAATGGGGAGACAAGAACGGGACTAGTTTCTAGTACCCTGAGCTCCTTTTTTCCCCCATTAATCACATGTAGGTTTATTTAGGGCAACTTAAGGCCTTCCTGAGGGGTTAAGTCTCAGTGCTATCACCTCTGCAGGCTGAGTTCGATCCCCAGCCAAGTATCCTGAGCTACTTGGTGTTCTAAGAGACTGAGGTACAGTGGGTCCTCAAGTGACTTTTTCACTCAGCATCTTTTAGTTACAAAATTGATGAGAAAAAAATCCTGGTCCATGTTTTGTTATATGTCATTGCACTTAAAATCGTTTCCAAAAACCAACAGGTGACAGTGGGGACTTACTATACTAGGTAAAATGACCTAGCATGTGATCTGCCATACATGCAGTATGTGGCTACATCTTGATCTGTTAGTCCTTTTTCACAACTTTAGAAAGGCATATTTGAACCATCTGAAGCTGTTTTTTTGTTGGAATACAGATTATGGAAGGGTCAACTTTGCCAACTACCTCTTCCATAGTTTCTGTAGTTAAGTAAACATTTATTGTATCCTTATCAAAGATGAGTAGGGTGGCTTTAATTTTTTAAAATTCTCTTTGGTATTATGCAGTGAACACACACAGAAATCATATCTCAGCTATGCTAATGCTAGCTATTTTCCAAAGGACAAGTGGTAGGTGATTGTCTAGCTATTTCTGATGTTTATAATTTGTTAAATTAGTTTCACATGTATTTCTTTTTTTTTTAAAGATTTATTTATTTGTGCATACAAGCAGGAGTATAGGCCAGAGGTGTGGGGTGGTGAGAGGATTCACCAGAGACAGAGTGGGGAGCAGAACAGGCAGAGGGACTGAAGTACACTGCTGAGGGGAGCAGCGGATGAGGCAGGAGAGGTCTGCTGAGCCATGTGGGAATCTCCCTGGCTGAGTATCAAACTGGTGCTGCAGTGGCTCTGGAGATTGTCATAGTGCTGTGCTTAACCCGTTGTGCCACCAGGGAGGCCCTAATTTCACATATATTTCATTTGATCTTCACAATAAACTCTGAAGCAGGCAAAATAATATTAGTTCGCAATTTACAAAGTGGGAAATAGATCTGTCCTTAACAAAGTGATGGATAAGTGACTTCCCTGGTATCACATAATAGCAAAGGAGGTTCTTCGTCCCTGTACTTATCTGGAAGCAGACCCAGTACAGTCTTACTTTGGAGTATATTGGACCACTTCCCTAGATATACCACCAGATAGAGTCATGTAATTGGGGGGAAATGAGTGTGTCTAAGGAATATTTAACAAATGTGTTAGTGATCTTTTTCTTAAAGTAAAGCAAATTTCAGAGTGAGTGATGAATTAGCGTTTGTAGATAATGTTGTCACGGGGGAGGCTGTAATTCAGGTAGGGCACAGAACAATAAAGTCTCCATTCACACTGATAACAAACCTGGCCTTTTTTTCTGCTCTTCACCCTTCTAGGCATGATTTGTAACAAATTGTGTTTTGTTTTCATTTGGGATTTTCTTTTTGTCAAACTATTAAGGCACTGAAAGCCATGTTGAAGAGGAAACACCAGACCACGGTCAAATGCCAGGCAGGCTGCTAAATCTTATTTTTGATAGGCGCACTGAGTGTGTTGTAATTTAAGGTTTGGATTATGGTTACTTAATCTAGGCTTCATGGAATGGTAGGGAGGGGGAAATAATATCTTAAATCTTCCCAAACACTAGAAGGTGATGTTCAATTCATATTAAACTTTCTGTTGGGTGTTGACAGGGATATGCATGTAATGCAGAAGTCTTGTCATGAAAGAGTATAAAATCTAGTAAGTGTAATAATAAAAGTTCTAATCTTTATAAAGCTCTTTTTTATGCGTTATCTTATTTAATCTTCATAGCAGTGTAGTGCCTTGGTGTATCATCCTCATTTCATCCATAAGAAGACTGAGCACAGAGAGTTTGAAAACCATGGCATAAAGCAGCAGCTCTCTTACCCACTTAGTCTATGTAGGTGCTTATCTTTGCCATCCTTTTCCCTTGCAACAGCCCTTTTGCCCACCTGTAACTATGCAAGCCTCTCTTTAAGCAAACCTGTCCCTCTTGGGGTAGGTCTTTTTACCCACTTGTGTCTGTGCAGGCATTCTTAGCCCTTCTCTCCCTTTTATAATAAACCAAAACCCTTTTGGATATTAAAGAAGAAAGAAAGAAAAAAACACGGCATTAAGACCACAGTGATAGTGACTGATAACACTGGTCAACGGTGAGATCGTTACTGACTTAAAAAGCCCCTAATCTATAGTATCTTGGTGTGCTGAATATGAATATAACCCTGAAAAATTTTTATTAGCTCTCGTTTTGAAGATATTTCATATAATTCATTTTATATGTTTCACTGTGTAAATTCATCCAATAGGATTGCAACAACATCCTAAATAAGCCTGGAATGATGTAACACTGCATTGCATTGCATAATAACATCATGCACACATCATCCAGAATAGATTGCATCATTTTCTGATGCAATGTAATACCACTGCCAGGCGGCTGCTGAAGTAAGCTGATGTTAGCAGTGCACTCTATAAAGCCCTGTCGGAAAGGTTGAGCATTGAAAATATTTCAGACTTTGTGCGAGACAATTGAAGCTACTATTCCATAGAACTGTTCTTACTTTATCCATTTAGGCACAATCCAGAACAGTAGTGCCTCAAAAGTGCATTAATAGCATGGACAATTTCTCCTGTATTTGTGAGGAAGTGACATTTGCCAACCAGAAGGAAAGTATCACTTCTCAAGTGAAGAAGGCTTATCATCTTTACTTTGGATGCAAAGTTGGTGACCAAGACAAGCCTTGGGCCTCACATATATGCTGTGCTCCATGTATAACACAGCTTTCACAGTGGTTAAATGGCAAAAGACCATCAATGCCGTTTGCAGTCCCCATGGTGTGGAGAGAGCCAAGCAACCACATAAAAGACTGTTACTTCTGCTTGGTTCCTCCTCCTTCGGCGGAATAACGAAGCAAAAGAAGTCGAGAATAGTCTACCCAAACATTCCATCTGCATTGAGACCAGTTCTACATGGTGAGGGACTTCCTACTCCAGAACCTCCAGCAGGATATTCTCTTGATTTATCTGATGAGGACAAGGGTGATCTGACCCGTTCTTCTCCTGTTACATCAACATGCAGTGGTGCATCATCAGCCCCACACAGACTAACACAGGAAGAACTAAATGACCTGGTTCGTGATTTGGACTTATTCAAGAACAAGGCAGAATTGCTAGGATCAAGACTCCAACAATGGAATCTTCTAGAAGAAGATGTCACAATTACTTTATATTGAAAGTGCCACCAGGAGTTGGAGCCTTTCTTCAGAAAAGAAAGTACTCTGGTATTCTGTTCTGATATTGGGGGCTTCAGGGATGCCTTAGAAATCACTCATGACCCACGAGAATAGAGACTATTTCTAGACTCTTCGAAACTGAGACTTAAGGCTGTGCTTTTGCACAATGGAAACTCTTCATCTATTCTATCCTGAACAGCTAGACAAAGGATAAGAGAAGAAATCTAAGTAGTAGTTTATGACTTGATTTTTTTACAGGTATTAACTGTAGGCCTATTACTATTGGCATGCATTTTGTGATGTAAACATCCATTTATTGCAGATTACAAAAAAACTAGAGCCAAAATTAGAATATGACTGTGATATTCGTGTTGAGCACATACAAATTGATAGGAAATGACTAATTTTATTTCAGTAACATGACTTTCGTAAAAATTTGTTGACCAGTGTAATTATTAGTGCAGTACTTTTATGCAGGCGAAATTGTATGGATGGTAAAGGTAGACTGGAGTGAGATGAATCTGGGTTTAAATCCTAGTTTTGTTCCTTACTAGTTGCATTACTTTGGGTAACCTGTCTAGGCATTAGTTTCTTCATCTATAAAGTAAGGATAAACCCAAATTTGCAGAGTTCTTGTAAGGGTTAGAGTAAATGTATATAAAGCATCTCTCCCAGTTCTGGTACAAAAATGAGAGTTATTTTAATTTAAACCAGTGCAATTGCTGATTGAACTGTTTGGAGGGGAGGTGGTTATTGAAGGGTCAAAAGTAAAAGATGATATTTATTTGAGGGTGATTAGTAAAAGCTTCGTAGGATTGGAGTTGGACCTTGTTACCATGAAATTTGGTGTTACAACTAAATTTTTCTTCATCAACTAGACAACTAATTTATTTATGTAGGTGCTCTTTAAAGATTCAGAAGTACAATGAAATGTTCTCATGGATGTTAATTCTGAAATCTTTGCTTGTTTATTAGACTGTACATGATGATTTGATGATTTGAGAGTGAATATGTATGATTTTTATACTATTTTGCTCTCAAAACAAGGTTGGGAGTTTTATTTGTTAGTAGCTGACTTTTAAAAGTGAAGATTCATATTGCCTCCGGGAAGCTGTGAAATGATGTCTATTTTAGGCCTGCCCACTTAAAATCTCCATGGTAAGGGTACAAATCCTTAGATAAATTTGAGACCTAACTTTCTCAATATCCACCCTTAGTAGCTCTGTTTGTTCTCTCTTTCCATAGCACTTAATATCTTCTAACATATTATGTAATTGTCTTACTATGTTTGCACTCTGTAAGTGTACCTCTGCTAAATGTAAGCCCCTTGAAATTAAGGGTCTTTATTTGTTCAATGATAGATCCCAAGCACTTAACACAGTGCCTAATATACAGTGGGTGTTCAAAAATTTGTTGAATGACAAAATATTGTTTGGACAAGTGTCTATTTGTCCATATATAAGCACTATTCATCTACAATTATAATTTTAAAAATTCTCTACCTTGTGATGCCATAATGATTTTTCACATTTTGTACTTATTGGGCAAGATGGTATTTATATTCATTAAATGCTTAACAAATAAATTCAAATTTAGTAAATCTCAGAATAATTGAATGACACTAATGTCATTTGTTGGTGGAGGACAGAATTGATGTGTTTTACCCTAATCTGCAGCCTTATATGTATATGTTGAAATTATAACTTGATATATAGATAAAATTTCTGTGTCTTTTAGTATTTTAAGTAAATGAATGGAGGAAATAGGAACTTTTGTTGGACATTCCCATTAACGGGGAAAGCTAGGCAATTGTGTAACAATTGAAAATCTCAAAGAGCTTTGGGTAGTCTGTGTAAGTATAGGCTGAGGATGTAGGAGCTACACCCTGACCACAAGTTCCTATAGCTTTGGTAGTGCACTGACCATAGATCACTGATAGATACTTGAGAATGGCAATGATGATGTGACATTTTTCAGAAATGCTCCATCCTCACTATAAGAATGATACTTTAGTTTTAATTGCTTTCACATCTCTCCACCACTACTCACCTTGAAAAATAGCTTTTAGTTACCTGTGTTCTTTGACTCTAGAAGATGGGACCGGTGAATTTTTAGTTTTAAGCTTTAGACTCTTGTCACTCCCTGTCAGTGACTCAATCTGAATTCTTCAATATATGTGCTTACTAGCCTATTTTCAGGAAGCTCTGTGATAAGATATATGTTAGTTTTGTGGCAGCTAGTAATTCACTGTCCTGTCTGCCTTTGACCTGTTAGAAAGATCCCATTTATCTGATGCTGTGATGGACAGCAATTCCTGCCAAGGCAATTAAGTGGACACTAAGTCCAACTATAACTGGGAACAAACAAGTTGTATTTTTAAACTAAAAAGGAAACTTTGAGGGACCTCCCTAGTGGCGCAGCAGTTAAGCGCTGCGCTGTGGAGCCTTCGGCAGTGGCGATGCGAGTTCGACGCCCGGCGGGGGAGAATCCCACATGGTGCGGCAGACCTCTCCTGCCTCACCCGCTGCTCCCCTCAGCAGTGTATTTCTGATCTGCCTGTTCTGCTCCCCGCTCTGTCTCTGGTGAACCCTCTCGCCGCCCCACACCTCTGGTCTGTACCCCAGCTTGTATGTATAAATAAATAAATCTTTAAAAAAAAAAAGAAAAGGAAACTTTGAGGTCAGCAAGTCAATAAAATGGGGCAGGTAGTTCCTCAAGACAGATTTTATAGCTTAGGGCAAGCCAAATGCTGCTCAAATGGCCCAGATGGGTCAACACTAGAATGTGGCTGTCAGCACTAGAACATCTCACTAGTCAGGGCACCTCTGTTCATGTCACGGTCAGAACAAGAACTTTGCTCTGGGCCTCCCTGGTGGCCCAGCAGTTAGGTGCTGCACTGTGGATCTGTCAGGCTGGGGAGAGTCCCACATGGCGCTGGCAGACCTCTTCTGCCTCGTATGCTGTTCCCCTCAGCAGTGTATTTCCATTGATCTGCCTGTTCTGCTCCCCACTGTTTCTGGTGAACCTTCTCGCTGCCCCACACCTCTGGCCTGCACCCCAGCGTGTATGCATAAATAAATAAATCTTTAAAAAAAAAAAAGAACTTTGCTCTGAGGCAGAGCTTGTGCTGCTGAATCATGCACATACATAGGAACAGCATACAGGTTCTCACTTCTTTGGGGTTTCCTCAGAGGGAGACTTAGGGTGATTTTTGTTAAGAATTTATCACGTCAGGCATTTTCACAAAATCTTACCTAATGATCATAAGGATGAGTGAGTGTAATAAGTAAGTACTTACTCAGAGTTAAGGAAATGACTCTGCTAAGCTCTGCCTGTTCAAGGTCCCCCACTGACTTAGGCTCAGAGCTGCAGTTTGAACACAGGTCTCAGACTCTAGGCTTCATGTTCTCTTTATGTAAGTCTGCTGTCTCTTCATGGAATCTCCTCAGAGGTGGGTACTGCCTGTCAGTCAGCCACACTGGGCTTAGACTAGACTTTTCTTTGCCTTGCAAGTTTCCGTCTCTTCTTTCAAAACTAAAAACAGAGAAAGTGCTCTGAGCAGGCTACACAGCTGTGGAGGCTGACCCTGGAGGAAACGGGCTTTTGTGCTGATGTAATGTGAGTGACCTACTTAACCTACTGCCAACTCCTGCCTCATCTCCTTTAATCTCTAGTCATTATGAATTTGGGAACATGGAATTGCTTTTCACAACCTGTGACAAGTGGAACTTGGAATATACATAGTTTTATGTTGCAAATTTGTTTTCTACACTAAACATGAAGAATAGCAGATGAACAAAAAATACACAAATCTATAACAGGGTCTGTTTTATAGTCTGGTAACCTACATACTATTATAGGAAAATGGAAAAAAGTAAATTGCTTGAATTTTAGAGCTACAGATTCTTTCAGGCCACTGATGGATCATTAGTGTCCTGAAAAGGCCCTAAAGGCTTAGTCTGCTTGAAAACTGTTCTTTCTTTCTTGTTAATGCCTTGTTTCACCAGGCATTTTGTTTTGTTCTGATGTGTTTCAGGTTTTGTTTGTTAAAATATACTTCTTTGTAATCTCATATTTTAACTGTAATGTGGACATTTGCTGATCCGACTTTGGATTAATATCAAATTGAAATTTGTTCAAATTTGAGGGACAAAATTAACTGATAAGAGCTCTGTCATTCTTATATCAACTAGAAAATAAAGTGTTATGTTGGAGGATGATAGAAATCTTAATATGAAGAATATTCCCTTTGAGGCTATTTTTGAACATTGGTTTTTATCCCACATTTACCAGATGGCTCTGGTGGGTGGAGAAAGTTGTCTTACCCATGGAGAGTACATTTCTGCTAGTTTAACCTTATCTTCAAGTTCTGGGGCATCCCTTTGGAGAAGTCCTTGCAGACAATAATTTTAAGAATTACAGCGTGTGAGGGGAAACAGAACTTTTTATGTATTCATGCTGTAGGAAACAATCTTCGCCCAAAAGTAGTTCAGGGGCCATACATCTCTTATTGATTAGCCCTTAGATGCTCATACTGCTGTCCATTTTCCACCTTGGCTTTTCCCTTTCCTACCCCAGTTATCTCTACCTAGCTTCCCCCCCCCACCCC